>RJWK010066478.1:0-11817 GCA_004363435.1 Platanista minor | reverse complement strand
AGTTCTTTTCATTCTTTTTTCCTTATTCTGCTCTGCAGTAGTTATTTCCACTATTTTATCTTCCAGGTCACTTATCCGTTCTTCTGCCTCAGTTATTCTGCTATTGATCCCCTCTAGAGTATTTTTAATTTCATTTATTGTGCTGTTCATTGTTGCTTGTTTCATCTTTAGTTCTTCTAGGTCCTTGTTAATTCTATTGTCAAGGTTTTGGATCATCTTTACTATCATTATTTTGAATTCTTTTTCAGATAGACTGCCTATTTCCTCTTCATTTGTTAGGGCTGGTGGGTTTTTATCTTGCTCCTTCATCTGCTGGGTGTTTTTCTGTCTTCTCATTTTGCTTGTCTGACTGTGTTTGGGGTCTCCTTTTTGCAGGCTTCAGGTTCGTAGTTCTCGTTGTTTTTGGTGTGTGTCCCCAGTGGCTAAAGTTGGTTCAGTGGGTTGTGTAGGCTTCCTGGTGGAGGGGACTAGTGTCTGTGTTCTGATGGATGAGGCTGGATCGTGTCTTTCTGGTGGGCAGGTCCACGTCAGGTGGCGTGTTTCGGGGTGTCTGTGGACTTATTATGATTTTAGGTGGCCTCTCTGCTAATGGGTGGGGTTCCTGTCTTGCTAGTTATTTTGGAATAGCGTGTCCAGTACTGTTGCTTTCTGGTCTTTGAGTGAAGCTGGGTGCTGGTGTTGAGATGGAGATCTCTGGGAGATTTTCGCCGTTTGATATTATTTGGGTTTGGGAGGTCTCTTGTAGACCGGTGTCCTGAAGTTGGCTCTCCCACCTCAGAGGCACAGCAGTGACTCCTGGCTGTAGCACCAAGAGCCTTTCATCCACACGGCTCAGAATAAAAGGGAGAAAAAGTAGAAAGAAAGAAAGAGAGAGAGAGAGACAGACAGAGAAAGAGAGGAACGAAGGAAGAAAGGAAGGATAAAATAGAATAATGTTAGATAAAACAAAATAAAGTTATTATATTAAAAAATTATTAAGATAGAAAAAAATTTTTTTAAGTTAAAAGAAAAAAAAAAAACAACAAAAGCAAACAGATAGAACCCTAGGACAAATGGTGAAAGCAGAGCTATACAGACAAAATCTCACACAGAAGAATACACATACACACTCATAAAAAGGGGAAAAAAAAAAATCTTGCTCTCAAAGTCCACCTCCTCAATTTGGGATGATTTGCCGTCTATTCACGTATTCCGCAGATGCAGGGTACATCAAGTTGATTGTGGGGATTTAATCCACTGCTCCTGAGGCTGCTGGGAGAGATTTCCCTTTCTCTTCTTTGTTAGCCCAGCTCCCGGGGCTCAGCTTTGGATCCGGCCGCGCCTCTGCGTGTAGGTCGCCGGAGGGCGTCTGTTCTTCGCTCAGACAGGACGGAGTTAAAGGAGCAGCTGACTCGAGGGCTCTGGCTCACTCAGGCCAGGGAGCGGGAGGGGCACGGAGCGGGGCGAGCCTGCGGCGGCGGAGGCCACCGGGGCGTTGCTCCAGCCTGAGGCGCGCTGTGCGTTTTCCCGGGGAAGCCGTCCCTGGATCACGGGACCCTGGCGTTGGCGGGCTGCACAGGCCCCGGGAGGGGAGGTGTGGAGAGTGACCTGTGCTCGCACACAGGCTTCCTGGTGGCGGCAGCAGCAGCCCTAGTGCCTCAGGCCCGTCTCTGGGGTCCGGGCTGGTAGCCGCGGCTCGCTCCCGTCTCTGGAGCTCCTTTAAGCAGCGCTCTTAATCCCCTCTCCTCGCGCACGAGGAAACAAAGAGGGAAGAAAAAGTCGCTTGCCTCCTCGGCAGGTCCAGACTCTTTCCCGGACTCCCTGCCGTCTAGCTGTGGTGCACTAACCCCCTACAGGCTGTGTTCACGCCGCCAATCTCAGTCCTCTCCCTGCGCTCCGACCGAAGCCCGAGCCTCAGCTCCCAGCTACGCCTGCACCGGCGGGGGAGCAGACAAGCCTCTCGGGCTGGTGAGTGCCGGTCGGCGCCGATCCTCCGTGCGGGAATCTCTCCGCTTTGCCCTCCGCGCCCTTGCGGCTGTGCTCTCCTCTGCGACTCCGAAGCTTTTCCCCTCCGCCACCCGCAGTCTCCGCCCGCGAAGGGGCTTCTCAGTGTGTGGAAACCTTTCCTGCTTCACAGCTCCCTCCCACTGGTGCCGGTCCCGTCCCTATCCTCTGTCTCTGTTTTTAGGGTTTTTTTGTTTGCCCTACCCAGGTAAGTGTGTAGTTTCTTGCCTTTTGGGAGGTCTGAGGTCTTCTGCCAGTGTTCAGTAGGTTTTATGCAGGAGTTGTTCCACGTGTAGATGTATTTCTGGTGTATCTGTGGGGAGGAAGGTAATCTCCGCGTCTTACTCTTCCGCCATCTTGTCTCTCTTCCTCGGGACTTGGATTTTAATTGTAGTAATAGCGTTATCTCACAATAATCCTTTTATTTTTATTTTATTATTATCCTCTTTTATGGACAGAAAAAAATAAGGCTCAAAAGAAACCACCCCAAAATGTTTTCATGAGGGATATTAGAATAGAGCTGTGTCTTGACTGATCAATAAAATAGAAAGAAAAGACATGCCTAGAGTATTATGAGCCAGAGTCCAAAGACAGAACCCCAGAAAGCATGTTAGGGGCATCAGATCGCATTTGTTGGTGCATAGGGCTCATATAGAATAGGGAATGTCAGCATTCAACCTGTATAAGGATTATTTGAAGAGCTTGAGTTTCAACTTTAATAAGCATTTGGTTTTATTTTGGTACATGTGATCCGAGGACCATACTTTAAGAATGAGTGATAATAATAGGAAATAAGAATGGAAATCTAGATTACAGAGGCTCTTGAATGTCAGACTAAGGAGTCTGAGCTTAATCTAGAAGATAAAGAGAAATCAACTAAATACGGTTGAGCACGAGAATGGCCTGAGTCAGGCATTTATTTTTACTCAGGGTAATTCAGGTACCTCTGTGCTTCGGAGAAAATGTTATCTGAAACCTTCTCAGCACAAAGAGAAAATCTGAAGTTAGTATTTTCTCAGATTTATGATCAAATCTAGCTTCTTTAATTCTGTGGTTACCTTAAAGCTTGCTTTTATAAAGTGCCTAAAAAGCTAGTTTAAAATTGCCTGATTAGATCTCCATGCTGTGGGCACTGTAGACAGAAGACTCGATTAAAATGGTACATTTCAAGTAAACTATTCCCTCATTTCTTCTTTTCAGTTTTTTTCTAATTTGAAGAGTTCTTTTTCAAATATAATCAGTAATGGTCTTTTTGATCCATCTTGTTCATATAGTCATATGTGCAAGGATTGAAATTCATGCCTAGACAGGCATGAGGCATGATTGGAAATAATGATATTGTTTCCACAAGCCACTCATGAATACCAATCTCATGACTTAAAGTATTCTCTTATAAATAGTTATAAAAAATATATCTGAAAAAAATATTTATGTTTATTGAGCACTCAAAGAAAAGTAACATACAATATTATAATATTGTCCTTCTTTGTTTATAAAACTTAAAAAAGAGGATACTTCCATTCCAATGCAAAAGCCTCAAATACCTGACACCTGATTTACTCATATCACTTAGAAATCATTTTAGCCCTAGTTAAATCACACAAAATCCCCACTGATCTCTTCTATCGGACGCTCTTTGTTAATTTGGACCTCACTCCTCTTTTCTTGATTTATTTTCTTTCTATAATAAGCCCCAGAAAGATAATGCTGGGTCATGTGCCTTGATCTTAAATTGATGATCATCATAGGTCAAAAGTCCACAGAAGAAAGAAGGGCAACATTTGCTGATGAAATCACGAGTTGATGAAATCCATAAAGAGCAGCTGTTCTTCTAGTCAAGTCAACCAACATTTCCCTAAGAGTCACCCCCAACTTTTTATCCTGTGGGATTGATGGTGGCCCAAGTTTTGTGCTTTGGTGTGTATTTAGAAAGTTTCCTATGTGAACTTAGGTAAGATTTCACAGAAATGAACCTAATAAGGTACTGATTACCTGAGTGGATTCTGTGATTTCTTCAGGAAATTCTTGATGGTAGAAAAAAACACTTTTGTTCCTTCATTACTTGTTTATATGTCCTCTTATTTGCCTTTTATTATCAAGTTAAAATATCTTTCTTTTTTTTTTTTTTTTTTTTAACCTTTCCACAAACCAGTAAAAACTGCTCTGCTCCACAAGAAAGAAAAAGAGACCAAGAGTTAAGGCAGATGCACAAAGATTCAGCACACACTCATGAAGCTCTCTTTGGTCTTATCTCTACAGAATACCCTTTCCTAATGCTTCAAAGACTGCCTGATACAAACTCACACATACATTATGCCTAATATTTGATGATAATGTTCCTTTCACAGCTAAGAAAGTAATGAACAGAGTCTTCCACAGTAGTTTGTCCAAACCAAAGTTGATGAAAGTTGTACAATTTGTAAAGATTTTTTTGGAGGAAGGCCCAAGTGGACTAGTGAGAGTCCACTCCACTTAACTTTTTTTTTTTTTTTGGCTGTGCCATGTGGCTTGTGGGATCTTAGTTCCCCCACCAGAGATTGAACCCGGGCCCTGGCAGTGAAAGCTCCGAGTCCTAACCACTGGACCGCTAGGGAATTCCCCCACTCTACTTAACTCTTAACTTCAACCTTTTTCACCCACAGAATTTATATAGTAAAATTTTAAAATGACATAAAATTATTTTTTTCCTTGGGAAAGAGGAATATTATGGCCCTTAAACCCACCTGATTTTAGAAATATAAAATCATACAGCCTACAGTGTTTAGAAGAGTCCAGGGATGGATCGTATGATGTTTCCTGCCCTTTTTTTCTTAAAAATGATTTAAACTTGTGGATATTTGCACCTGGGAATGCTTTTCCCACTAATCAGCCTGAAAAGACTATGAAGTTGGTATTTCCAATTTACTGGCAGACTCTGAACTGAAGTGGCATTTCACACATAATGTAACGGTCTTCCTTGACTCAAAACCTCCAAGCAGGGCTTGGAAACAGGCCAGCACATCTGCTATATATCCCTGGATATATCATCACCATCTAAATAGAGATACATTTTGAAACTTGAACATTTTTAGAGTAAGTTGTTTCTTCATTTCTTCTTTAGAGAATTTTAAATTGTTTCCTCATCGTTTTACTTCCAGATTGCCAGACTGGAACATTCACACAATTTGATTTTTTAAAATATTTTTAAATTAAATGTCAGGATAAACATCTATATTTCTGAACTTTGTTTCATGCACTATGAGACATCAGGGATTTTATAGAAAGCATTATTTTTAAAATTTCATACCAGAATTAAAATATGCTCTAAAATCTAAAGTAAATCCTTTTGGTTCCCTTCACACAACAGATTTCCTTTTTGCTTATGTGAATTCTGGGGACTATCTCTTCTTCCTAGTGCACAACAGATTAAATATTTGTGCATGCCACTCAAGTTTTGAAGAGGATCTTTAAACAAAATGTTGAAGTCCCTCCTATAAACCAGTAGGAAAAAGACAAAAAACTTATTAGAAAAATGGGCAAAAGACTTGAAAAGATATTTCACAAGAGGATTTCCAAATGGCCAATAACTGTGAACAAACGAAAAGGTGCTTACATTAACCATCAGAAAAAAACAAACAAAAAAACGTGAATTAAAACTACAATGAAATATCAGCGCACACTAACAGTATGGCTAACACAGACAATACAAGTAATGATGTGGAGCAACCAGAGCTCTCACATTGCTATTAGAAAGGTAAATAGATAAAAACACTTTATAAAATAGTTTGGCAGTCTTCTAAAGCTGAATATTTGCATTTCCTACAACCCAACAACTTCCTATTTTGGCATATGCCTAACAGAAATTCCTACATATGTTCACCAAAAGACAGGTACTGAGTCTTTTTGGCAGTACTATTCGTAGCAGTCCAAAACTGCAAACTATCAAATGTTTTTCAGTAGTAGAATGGATAGATAAATTGTGGTATTGTCCTACAATGGAATTCTAGCAGGAGTGGAACAAACAGTCCTCAACTATATGCCATGATATGGATGAACCTCACAAACAATGAACACTCTCTGACTCCATCTGTATAAAGTACAAAAGTTGGCAAAATAGTTTATGGTCCTAGAAGTCAATGTAGTGGTTATCCTTAGCCAATGTAGTGGTTACCTTAAAGAGGAACATAAGGAGGGGTTGTGGGATTCCAGTAATATACTACTTCTGGTTCTAGATGCTGCTTTAATAAGCTGTACACTTATGGTTTGAACAGTTTTTATGAGTTATCTTAAACTCCAATATAAATTTCTTTAAACGTTCTGATTGTTATTCCTACCAAGTCTCGTTCTAGGAATTCAACCTGAGGAACAATATTACAGTAAAGTTCAAATATGTATCCTACAAAGATGTTCATTATGACATTAATTTAAATTGAAAAATTCCAAATGTGAAATAGTAGGAAATTTGTTTAAAATTTGGATATATTAAAAAATGAGGGCTTCCTTGGTGGCGCAGTGGTTGAGAGTCCGCCTGCCGATGCAGGGGACACGGGTTCGTGCCCCGGTCTGGGAAGATCCCACATGCTGTGGAGCGGCTGGGCCCGTGAGCCATGGCCGCTGAGCCTGCGCGTCCGGAGCCTGTGCTCCGCAACGGGAGAGGCCACAACAGGGAGAGGCCACAACAGTGAGAGGCCCACATACCGCAAAAAAAAAGAAATACAGTTAGTTATTTAAAAATATATTTGAGATACCTATTTATTTTACATTAAAATATCTTGAAATATTAATAAATGAAAATAGGTTATATGAATACATTTGATATGTCCCAAGAATGGGTGTCAGGACTATGAAGTGCACAACCAGTCTAATGGTACACGACCATCCTTCCAGGCATCTACCAAACGTTTACTTTAAAAACTGAAACAGGGAATTCCCTGGAGGTCCAGTGGTTAAGACTCCGTGCTTCCAATGCAGGAGGCACAGTTTCCATCCCTGGATGGGGAACTGAGATCCCACATGGCATGTGGCACGGCCAAAAAAACCAGAAACAGATTCACAGATACAGAGAACAAACTAGTGGTTACCAGTGGGGAGAGAGAAGTGGGGAGGGGTACAATAGGGGGAGGGGATTAAGAGGTACAAACTGCAATGTATAAAATAAATAAGCTATAAGGATATATTGTACAGCACAGGGAATATAACCAATATTTTATAATTTTAAATGGAGTGTAATCTATAAAAATGAATCACTATGTTGTATACCTAAAACTAATATAATATTATAAATCAACTGTATTTCAATAAAAAATTTTTTTGTTTATCTCTCTGGAGAGATTATAGACATTTTTATTTTCCTCTTCGTAAATTTTCTATGCTTTCCAGAAGTAAATTTTTGTTTCTTCTTTTTTAAATTAAAAAAGAGGTTAAAATAATTCAAATCCCAGAACACTTACTTCAAATGTTATACAAGACAGCTAGAAACTACAATTTCATTATTTATTATTTTCACCAATTATATTTATTATTCAAAGTGAAAGAAAATTTATTTTTTACCTCCTGGAACCTATGATCAAAGTCAACCTACAATAATGCAATGGATATATGGATATAAAGTAGAAATATATAGGAAAATGAATATTGGACATAGAAACCATGCTTAAAAAATATACCTTTACAAAACTCTCCCCTTTTCTTGGAACTCTCCACATTTTTCAATGGCCAGTTTAATTCCCAAACTCCTTTATGAAGAACTTCTGTAACAAGCCACCACAAATGATCTGCTCCCCCTTCTCCAAACTCCAGTTTCATTTTTAATCACTACAACTTGATCAGTTCTTAGAAAATTCTACCTAAGTTGTCTTCCCAATTAGAAGTTAAGCTTTTTGAAAGCAGGAAGGGCCAAGGTAAATTTTTACTTCTGAATAACTTCTCTCCCCCACTTCACCTGTCATAATGCTTCGTATTACAAATAAAATATGTGTTAGTGCCCAATATTTGTTAGTAGTCATTGGTGAATCTTAGTGAAGGCTTCCATTAATACTAAGTTGTTAAGGAAGACACCTATAAACTCAATAGGAAGGAAAGGATGTAAGAAGATAATCAGGATCAGCTCTCACCACTTCTCAAAAAGTGACTGCTTAACCATAACAGGACCAAGAATAGAGGTCATCCATTTAATTAAATCATTTCAGAGAGAGTCCAGCTCTTCCCATGGACAAGAAGGGCCAAATACTGTGGGAAGGAGGCTTCTGGGACTCCCTAAGCCCTAGCACCCAGACTGCAGGTGGCAGAGATTAAGAGGGTGGCTTCAGATGGAGAGTACCCATCCATGGCAATTGGATTAAAAGCGCTTTTATCTGAGCCACTCTAGCCAGATTATCATGGAGTGATAGTCCTAAAGAAGACGAAAGCTAAACTATCAAAAAAGCATGTATTCAGGAATATAAGTCTGGGTGAAGTTACTAGTATTAAAAACGCTGGACATTATGGTTAACAGAGACAGGAAACAAGATGGGAACCACGAGTAGAGTCCCTTGGACAAGTGAATTTCAGGGGAGGAGTTTCAGGAAAACAAAGTCAGGTGTTTACTAGTCAAAGCAATTACATAAATAGTGGAAGCATCACATCAAGTTCTAATGCTGTAAATGGGTGCTAGGAGAAGTGAGGATGGGAAAGAGACAGAAAAGGAGTAGGGAGTTTGGAAAGGGATCCAACATGAGTTTGCGCCACCAGATGAGAGAGTTCCCGGGCCTTAAATAAAGATCTTCCAGTACCTTTTCTACCTGATCCAAGCTCCAGCTCACCTGCTCTGTTTCTTTCAAGCTTCCTACATTTCTTTACAGAGCTATCAATTTGCTTGTATTGTATAAACTCAACCACTGTTGAAAATCTAAGAGAATAGAGAGAAAGCTTTTCTGATTTCCATGGCTCAAGGTCACAAGCCTTGCAGCCTGCTATGTTTAAAAAAAAAAAAAAGAGAGAGAGAGAGAATTTCAACATGATTATGGTTGTATTTCCTCACTGAAAAAGCTGAGAATCAAAAGAAACTCATGTGGTTTTTTTTTTCTTTTATGGCTGTTTTATTGATCAAAGTTTAGCTCCTATTCCACTAAAAATAAAGTCAGCTGTCCTAAAATCTTTATCACTTGCAGGTTCTGCAACTGACCCATAGTGAACCAGTTAGTGAGTGCAGATGGAGAACTGGAAGAGAAGGGGTGTGGGTTTATAAAAGTTTCTCCTGGACTTTAACTAGCCTCAGGCTACAATAAAATGTTAATGAAAATGCATTAGAAGAAACAGGACAATAATAATTAACCACATGAAACAACATCAAATTATTTAAAACAATGTCCACCCCCCTCCACTATTACACCTGCACAGAGAGAGTAAGTCAGATGGAAAAGATCTCAAAGCTTTGCCTGACGGTCAAGGTCCTAGGGCAAACTACAGAGGGCAAAGAATTCCAGAGGACAGGATGGAGCATCTGCCTGAGGTCAGCTCTGGGGAGGTTACCGGAAGCACATCCCCCTGGATCCTGTCTTCAAATCCATGTTTAGATCCTTCCTGAAAGAGAAGTGTTTGGAGGATGGTCAGAGCAACTCAGTCTCTGCTGAAGATGTAAAGGGTTTACTTGTTAGTAAACTTAACCAAAATAATAGGAGTCAGTTGATGACTATAGTTTTTCCCATAAGTATACATTTCTGTGTTTATCCTCTATCCGCCACCATACTGAACACAATACTAATTTGTCATACTTTGAGAAACAGAGTTTTGAAATCACCTAATTTGAAGTGATGGAATGAAATTAAATGTTTTTTTAGTGCAGACGAGAAGAGTAAGATGCTCTTTCAAATGCACTCATGCCCTGACCTGACACGTTCACAGGCCTTAAGTCCCACAGAACTCTTCATACAATAGAGCGACATTTGTTTTTCTAACCACAGGAGAAGACATCTTAAAGATGAGAAACTGTCCCCAGGGATGCAAAGTACTGGTAAAGCAACATGGCAACATGCATAATGCAAAAAACAGGTTAAATTTAGTGATGGATGAACATCAAACAATTTCTAGCTCTGTTTCAATTTAGATACTTGCTCAAAGCATGTCGAAATGATATAAACCTCGTGAGCCTACATATTTGAGCTTAAAAATTTTTTTTCTTGAGCAGTTTTTCCTCACAACATTCTCTCTCTGTCTCTTTCTTCTTTTCTTGCCTCTCTTTGCTTCTCTGTATTTAATCTGGAATGTAAAAGTCAAGGACTACACAAATATGAAAACAAACATTACAAAGTTTATAAATATGGTTCTGTTTGCTAGACTAAAGTGGGATTCAATTTTCATTCAGCCACTTTTTCTACACCATCATATTAAACCCGTTTTCCTCATGCCTCAGGATGGAGAGCCAACATGACCCCAAAATCCCAACTGTCTGCCAAGGATACTTTGTGGGTAACAAGGAGATATAAGTCATTATCTTTAATAAAATAATACCTTCCTTTCAAATTTTTCAGTTTAATTTGCTTATTTTTCTAATACTACAGTAATATATATAAGAATACATATTTATGTCCCAGTTAAGAGTAATGTAAAGGACGGAAGATTTGGAATCATTTGGCCTCCCTGAGAGTCCTGATTTGCCACTTCGTTTCTTTACAGTAAAGTGTTCCCTTCAGTAAATTTGGAAGATGCCTTTGAAGTTAAAGTAAGAAAGTAGAAACGGTCACTCCTGAAAGATCTGAAGACAGTTATAGTGCCGTGTTTAAATATAAAGACAGAGAGACTCAAAGATATGCCCAAGAATCAAGAGTCCCCAGAAATCCTAGACAAAAGCCCCCAAACTTTTGAAGTTCTAATCCTGGCCCTCACTCGATACCAGATGCCAATGTTTTGAAATATGCCACATGAATTACTTACTGAGTATACTTCACTTACCAGAAACTATACCTATCAAGAACAGAATCAGAACCAGAAGGAAGAAAGGGTAAGGGAAACCAAAAGCAAGTCTCTGAACAATACAAAACTAAGATTCTAATTCCATGCACATTTCTTAAAAGGGAACCACTTAAGCTTTCTCTTCAACTATTTACTCTTACTTTATATAGAAGTCTAACAACATTAATAATACAGTTTGCCAACACAGAATAAATTAGAAAAAAAAAAATGAACTCCTAGACACAGGCAATTTATAGAAGACATTCACTTTTTTTTTAACATCTTTATTGGAGTATAATTGCTTTACAATGGTGTGTTAGTTTCTGCTGTATAACAAAGTGAATCAGCTATACGTATACATATATCCCCATATCCCCTCCCTCTTGTGTCTCCCTCCCACACTCCCTATCCCAGCCCTCTAGGTGGACACAAAGCACCGAGCTGATCTCCCTGTGCTATAAGGCTGCTTCCCACTAGCTATCTATTTTACATTTGGTAGTGTATATATGTCCATGCCACTCTCGCAATTCCTCCCAGCTTACCCTTCCCCTTCCCTGTGTCCTCATGTCCGTTCTCTACGTCTTTACTCCTGTCCTGCCCCTAGGTTCTTTAGAACCGTTTGTTTGTTTTTTTGGTTTTTTTTTAGATTCCATATATATGGGTTAGCATACAGTATTTGTTTTTCTCTTTCTGACTTACTTCACTCTGTATGGCAGACTCTAGGTCCATCCACCTCACTACAAATAACTCAATTTCATTTCTTTTTATGGCTGAGTAATATCCCATTGTATATATGTGCCACATCTTCTTTATCCATTCATCTGTCGATGATCATTTAGGTTGATTCCATGTCCTGCTTATTGGAAATAGAGCTGCAATGAACACTGCGGTACATGACTCTTTTTGAATTATGGTTTTCTCAGGGTA
>RJWK010066477.1:0-11817 GCA_004363435.1 Platanista minor | reverse complement strand
GAAAAATCTGAAAGTGAAATCAAGAAAACACTCCCATTTACCATTGCAACAAAAAGAATAAAATATCTAGGAATAAACCTACCTAAGGAGACAAAAGACCTGTATGCAGAGAATTATAAGACACTGATGAAAGAAATTAAAGATGATACTAATAGATGGAGAGATATACCATGTTCTTGGATTGGAAGAATCAACATGGTGAAAATGACTCTACTACCCAAAGCAATCTACAGATTCAATGCAATCCCTATCAAACTACCACTGGCATTTTTCACAGAACTAGAACAACAAATTTCACAATTTGTATGGAAACATACCTGTTTATTTGTAGCTTTTATAGTTGTGTGTCAGTTTGACCAAATATGACATTTTTGGGTCATTCTTGGGACATTCCTCTGAATCTTAGATATGGTGCTCAATTTTTTTCTGTTATGAAATATTGATTTCAAGTAATATGCTACTTACCTGACTTTTTCCTTTGTGAATTGGATATTTTCATCCTGATTCAAATTGTTTTTCTTTATATTTAAGGTCTTATAATTTTCCTTAAGTACATCGCAGTATTGATTTTTCTTCCTGATTTTCACAGTTACACAGTGTGGCATTTCAATATGTATCTGAAGTCTTACTGCATATAAAGAATATTTCTGGAATTATAGTTTTTGGTTTATATTTTGTACTGTTACTTCTTTCTTCCTTTGGGAATACTAGATATAGGTATAGATGATATAGATATTCTTTTGTCTTCTAAGTCTATCATTATTCTCTCACTTTAAAATTTATTTTTCTTTATTTCTTTTTTCATTGTCTTTTTATTTCTCTAATTCCTTTATTATACTTTTCTAATCACCTATTCTTTTCTTTCCTTATAATTTACTCTTCATTTCTAAATTTTTTTTTACAATTTTTTAGCATGTCTGCTCCTTTTCATATACCCCATCTGTTTATGAGGTTTTCTACTTCTCATCTTTGGCATTTTTCCTTCTTGTCATATTTTCTTAACTTTATCTTATTTTTGGATATTAGATCATGGTTTATCTACTCTGAAGCATAATTTTGTGGTATGCCTTCGTTATCTATCAAGTTATACTTCAGCTGTTAATTTTTATCACTTTCTTCATTTGTTTGATAATATCACTACATGGAGTTCATTCACCATTTAGTGTAGCTTACTGAAAATGAGATGGTTTCCTGTACTTTTAGATGGAGTTAATGCCTCATCAGAGGTGTGGGACAAGGTAGTTTTTCCAGCTTCACTGTTCAAGTATTCTTTCTATGTCGTCATCTCCACAGTTCTGCTCTGACTCCCCTTTACTTTTCATCCTCTGTATTAGAACCTTCTCTCTTATTGCTCCTATTGTTCCTATTTTGCTAAGTTTGGATTCTCTTTCAACTATTTTTCTTACTGGTTGGTCTTCCACTTCTGGAAATATTTTTGAAGGGTTTCTGAGAGTTAGAAAGCTCTTTATTTTTTTTGTTCCAACTGACTCATAAATCAAAGTCCATGCTACATTCTCACAGTGTCACTGGTTGTTCTCAGATCAGTCCCTAGTCAGAGTAGGCTTCTCTCCACTCGATGGGAACAACTGCTGGTAATCCCTGGGTCTTTTAGTAGCAGCAGAACACCCCATTGTATTATCTCTCCACACAACTGCTTATTCTACATGAAATATCTATGAGTTCTGCTGGTGGTTTACACCATTTATGCATATTCTGGGTTAACTGGGACAATTTCTCACCTAGTATTTTGAAGACATTTTTTCTGTGAGTTATTTTTGCTTGTCCATTTTGTCTCCTTTTTTGGTTTCTCATTTTGAGATATAATTAACATATCAAAAATGCACATTTTAAAAGTATAAAATGAAGTGCTTTCTAGTGTAATCACAAGGTTGTACAACCATCACCAACATCTAATCTCAGAATATTTTCATTACTCTAAAATGAAGCCCCATACATATTAACAGTAGCTCCCCATTTTCCCCTTCCCCTATCCCTTGACAACCAACTTTCTGTCTCTGTAGATTTTCTATTATGGACATTTCATGTAAGTGGAATCATATAATATGTGTTCATTGTATCTGTTATCTTTCATTTAACATAATGTTTTCAAAGTTAATTCATGTTGCAGTGTGTATCAGTACTTCAGTTGTTTTTGTTTGTTTGTTTTTGTGGTACGCACACCTCTCACTGTTGTGGCCTCTCCCATTGTGGAGCACAGGCTCCAGACGTGCAGGTTCAGTGGCCATGGCTCACAGGCCTAGCCACTCCGTGGCATGTGAGATCTTCCCGGACTGGGGCACGAACCCATGTCCCCTGCATCAGCAAGCAGACTCTCAACCACTGTGCCACCAGGGAAGCCCAGTACTTCAGTTTTTTAATGGCTGAATAATATGCCATGTTGAATGGATATATCACATCTTGTTTATCTGTTCATCTGTTGATGGACATTTGGGTCATCTTTATTTGGGGCTACTATGAATTATGCCACCATGTATAAGTTTTATGCAAACATATGTTTTTAATTATCTTTAGTATAATTCTAGAATCACAAATGCTGAACCATAGACTAACTCTATGTTTAGTTTTGGAGAACTGTCAAACTGCTTTACAAACCAGCTTCACCATTCTATATTCCCACCACCAATGTATAAGGTAGGCTTTCATTGCTTTGAACTTCTCTCTTAGAAATGCTTTTGCTGCATCCCACAAATTTTGGTATATTTCCATTTTTGTTTGTCCTGAGGTATATTTTGATGTCTCTTTTGATTTCTTCTTTGATCCATTAGTTGTTCACTAGCATGTCATTTAATCTCCACATATTTGTGAACTTTCCAGTTTTCTCCCTGTAATTAATTTCTAGTTTCATACCATTGTGGTGGGAAAAGATGCTTGATATGATTTCCATATTCTTACATTTATTAAGACTTGTTTTCTGGACTAACATATGATTGATCTATCCTGGAAAAAATTCCATGTGCAGTTGAGAAGAACATGTGTTCCACTGCTTTTGGATAGAATGTCCTCTGTGTGTGTGTGTGTGTGTGTATGTGTATATGTGTGTGTGTATGTGTGTGTGTGTGTGCACATGCATGTGTGTATGTGTGTGTGTGTGTGTATATATATATATATATTTAAAAAATATATATATATATATATATATATTAAGGTCATATATTCTAATATGTAATTTAAGGCTAATGTTTCTTTATTGATTTTCTGTCCAGATAATTTATCCATTGATGTAAATGGAGTATTTAAGTCCTCTATTATTATTGTTGCTGTTGATTTCTCCCTTTAGATCTGTTAATATTTGCTTTATATATTTAGAAGTGCCTATGTTAAATGCATAAATATTTTCAGGTATTATATTCTGTTATTCGATTGACCCCTAAATCTTTATGTGACACTTCTTTTTGTCTCTTATTACAGTCTTCTTTTAAAAGTCTATTTTGTCTAATATAAGTATAACTACTACAGCCTACTTTTGGTCTCCACTTGCAAGGGATATATTTTTCCATCCCTTCACTTTTAGTCTGTGTGTATCCTCCCTCTAAAGTGAATCTCATGTAGGCAGCATATAGAGGGATCTTGTTTTTGTATCCATTCAGCCACTCTATATCTTTTGATTGGAGAATTTAGTATCTTGGTATTACGGTATCTTTATGTGACAGGAAATCATTTGCAGTAAATGCTCACACTGGTGCTGTTATTTGGGAATTGTAGTTTTCCTGGGTTCTTTGATCTTGCTCTTTGCAAACATTCACACAGGGGAGATATGTTTCATTCATACTGAGAGTTAAGATGAGCTCTGTCTGAGATTTTGTAGGTCAGTGTTCAATTTTTTATTGCTACTTACTGTGTTATAGAGTTTTGCCTTTTACATTAGTTGAGTTATCTTAGTGAGAAATTGGTAAAATGTTTAAACATTCACACTTAGGATGCCATCTTGATCCTGGAGAACATTAGGTTTATTTCTTTTAAATATCACCTTAGAGGTAACTCTGTGTTATGCACCTCTTATATAGTGGTAATAGTGAAAAAAAAAAATCTTTAAGTGTTGGTGTTTTAAGAGAAGAACACAAACAAGACTTGGAATGCAGGTTTTTTTCATGTGGATGGTTTAAATGCAGAGACTATGTTCCCCAGAAGTCATGCTCTGTGAGCTGGCACTGACCAGAATTACAGCAAACCTCCATGAGATGCTCATCTACCTGGTGACTGAAGCCACCCACCATCAATTGTGCCTCTGAGTATCCTGGGACAGAGGTTTCCCTAAAACTGCCAAAGGGCTTCCACTGTTTTATATGTTAAAAGAGCTCATGCCTGCCTACTCTGTCAGGCCCCAAATAGTCAAAAGTGCTATATCGGAAGGACCCTCCCCAACAAGCCTACTCATTGCTTCTGTGCAAAATCTATAAATACTCTCAACATAATGTCCAGAACTTTTCTAGGCCTCCTTCCATCTGCCTTTATCCCCTTCATTTCTCTTCTCAGCCAAAGGCTCCTTGCTTCCCATTTAGGCTCTACTCTTTGACTTCTCCACTATACGCAACACTTTGAAAGGAAGAATTTACCACTGTGGCTTTCACATGAGCTTCTCTGGTATCTACTTGCTACTTCCTTTTGTCATGGCTTCAGGTCCATGGAGCCCAGCCCAAGTCATATCCCAGGCCCCAGGACACCGCCCAGGCAGACTCGTCTTGGTCTAGCCCATATCAGATAGGGGACAGGCTTTAGAGAGCTGCTTCTGAGTTGGCCCTGTGTGGTTTCTGAAGGCTGACAAGATTCCTGGTAGACTCAATGCACAGACACTTAGGCTTCCTCTTCATACTATGGTGGCCACCCAAATAGCTTTCTATTCCATAATGTCTCATTGCTCTCAAACTCATCACTGATTAACTCTAGCAGTTCTCTTACACCTTGTCTTATTTTTATTGTGCCATCATGTCATATGTATTCATTTTTGTCCCTTCAGTCAGAATGCAAGCTCATTACAGATTTTTTTTTCTTTTTTTCATAAATTGCAGACAGGTTTAAACCTTGAGCTTTAGAAAGACTTGGGTTTAAATGTACTGTATTTGTTCCTTTCTATGATACCTTGGCAAGATACTCAACCTTGTCCAACCTCAGATTCTTTTGCTTTCAGATGGTGATAATATCAATCAAGAAGAATTAAGTGATAGCTGGAAATAATGCTCACAGAATGTCTCATATTCAGGAACAATTTTATTAATAACTTGTTCCCTAGAACAGGACCTTGCAAATAGAAGATATACTTTATACCCATGTTGAACAAACAGACTGCCCACATTGTACAAGAATAATGCCTCCAGTTTAAGGATGTATAATGTGCCTTATAATTGTGCATTTCCATTTTCCCACAAAATCATTTTAGCTACAGAATTCCACAGAAAGCAATATGTCTCCTACTTTTCAAATTTCAAAATTAATTTGTTGATTGTTTCATGTTCCTGGAGACCCCAACAGGAACATTCCTGGGGATCCAGAATACCCAGGGTCCCAGATACCCAGGTCCTTGCCCATCTTTGCTCCTCCCCTGGCCCATCCTTCAGGGCCCCTTTCTGACCACAGTTTCAGGCCTCACAATCCCTTCCCTATGAAACTCCAGAAGCCCTTCTAGCTTATCCATTCCACCCAATCAGAGCCAACCCTGGACTATCTAGGAACTGCAGGAGAGGGTCTATCTTTAAAAAGATCTCACCACCTAGCTGGATGTACCTAGAGTCTGTCATACAGAGTGAAGTAAGTCAGAAAGAGAAAGACAAATACCATATGCTAACACATATATATGGAATCTAAGAAAAAAAAGAAATGTCGTGAAGAACCTAGGGGCAGGACGGGAATAAAGACCCAGACCTACTAGAGGATGGACTTAAGGATATGGGGAGGGGGAGGGGTAAGCTGTGATAAAGTGAGAGAGTGGCATGGACATATATACACTGCCAAATGTAAAATAGATAGCTAGTGGGAAGCAGCCGCATAGCACAGGGAGATCAGCTCGGTGCTTTGTGACCACCTGGATGGGTGGGATAGGGAGGGTGGGACGGAGGGAGACGCAAGAGGGAGGAGATGTGGGAACATATGTATATGTATAACTGATTCACTTTGTTATAAAGCAGAAACTAACACACCATTGTAAAGCAATTATACTCCAATACAGATGGAAAAAAAAAAATCTCACCACCTAGCAAGACTAAGGAATCACAACACACTTTGATGTACCTTAGTAATATGTACTGAAAGGTAATGTGGGTTCCTCAGGCTGCCCACACTCTCTGCTCCCCGAGCTGCACCCCTGGTGGTGATTAAAATCAGTCAGACTTTGTATGTACTACAAGCAGACTTTTTCTCTAGGGATGAGCATGGGTTTAAGGGGGAAAATGAGCACATAGGTAGACCTGGCTTGGACACAAAGCACTCCTTTGTGTCCTGCTATGTGTACTCTTAGTTTACCCTCATCAGTGGAATGGGTTAACAATACCTCTTCCCTTCTGCTGTTTTGAGATGGCATTTGCAAACCACTTTATACTTTATTTATCCCATAGATGTTAGCCATTTAGCTATAATCAATATGCATTAAATCCCTGAAAATTCATTGAGGTGGACCTAACTTCATTCATTCGTATAGTTGTCATTTCTTAGACACCTACCCTCAGCTAATGGAAGGGAATGAAATAATGAATAGTACACATTCCCTGTCTTTATTTTAATGGTTGAGACAAATGAGATGAAAACACACTTCCCACTAGTTGATAACGACAGGTTCTATAATTAGGTAACCAGTGCCAAAGATGAAGTCACTGAGAATGAAAGGGCCCTTTCCTTCCACAACAATGCTAACAAGATCTGGGCGTGGGCAACTTTCTAGTCCATGTCTAAGGAGAGGGCCAGCATCCCTGCAAGCAACCCTGCGTCCTTTAGTCTGAGGAAAGAGTCCACTAGCCAGGCCTGGAATACAATGCCAAGGTTCTAATATTCAGCAATAAATCACAGTGCAAATCTTAGCTACCTTCTGAATTTGACTATGAGCCAGGCTTAGGAATGCAATTGATGAAAAATAGAGCATCTTTCTCTTCTTTCTTAATGTCTCTGAACTGGAGAAGCTGGCTTCCAGAGCCTGATTTATAGATCCCTGAACAGTTTGCTGGATCTCTTTAGTCAGCTCAGCTGCACACCTGGCACAGAGGGCTGCAGGAGCTACGTTTGCATCACATACACTTTCTAATGCCTGAAAGAGTATCATCCAACTTGGCCCTAAGTAGAACTGAGGATCAGAAGATGAAGAAATGACAGATCCTGAGAGAATGCTCTGACTTTCCTGCTGGTATTTATAACTGGCCACAGTGGGCATATTTCATGTTTTCCTGGTTTGTCATTAGAGCTCTGATAAATGAGCAGCTTTTGAATCTTTCTTTAGTGACTTCACACACTACAAAAGGGAAATAAATTGCCAAAATAAAACATATAGCTTAAATGTGATCACAAAAAGGAAATACTGGGGCTTCCCTAGTGGCGCAGTGGTTGAGAGTCCGCTTGCCGATGCAGGGGACACGGGTTAGTGCCCCGGTCCGGGAAGATCCCACATGCTGCAGAGCGGCTGGGCCCGTGAGCCATGGCCGCTGAGCCTGCGTGTCCGGAGCCTGTGCTCTGCAACGGGAGAGGCCACGACAGTGAGAGGCCCGGGTATCGCAAAAAATAAAAATAAAAAATAAATACTTAAACATCAATGAAACATATCAAATGCTAGAGAAAATGATTAAAATCAGTCAGACTTTGCCCTTCACCTTGGGGATCTCATAGTCTGGGGGCTGTGGGGTAAGAGAAAATGGAGCCAGTATTCTAAGATAGGAGACTACAAGTTCACACAAGGCGCTGTGGGCACAGCCCTGGGAAGTGAATCTGGGAGAGCTGCCTGCAGGAGCTGAGGACCCAATGCACAGCACCTGGCTGTGCAAGGGGGAGACAAGGCCAAGTTGGGAGGGAGGGCCTCCCATGAACATGTGAAAGTAGAAAGGAGTCCCACTTGTTGCTCTGAGCTACCGCTGTGCGGTGCATAGAGGGCCGGCAGAGAGGGCTGGAAAGGTGAGCAAGGGCTGTGCCATGGGCAGCTCTGGTGCCAAGGTAAGTTTTGACATCTGCTGTCAGCTTGGGGTGTTACAGGCTGGGAAATGGCACCAAAAAAGCGTAGAAGAATGAGACCAAAGTTATCTTACAGCACCTTAGGGCCAAGACCCAAGATGTGTCTCCTTGTGAAAACATCCCAAGAGGCAGGAGGACCTGTTGGGTGAAGGGCCTGTTCCCCAGAAACTTCTCTTCACAAAGCCAACCTAAACATGAAGCTATATTGCTGTACTGTTGTGTTGAAATCTATGGCCACAGTCCCCATCACCATCTGCTTCCCAGGACTCAGCTACCGTACCTCCCGGGTGAGAGCTCTCACTGCCAGCCCCACCGCCGGTCGCTCCTTGGCCTGCGCTTGTCCCCTCTGCTTGGCAGCTGATTTACACTGTCACCTCCCTGCCAACCAGCTGGTGACATCACTCACATTGGCTGCCAGCCCCGGAGGGAAGCCAGTCTCTTCCAGAATCGAATTCCATCCAGACATATGCACTGAGATGGCTGGCACCTTCCACTTGATGGTACATGTGAAATTTCCCTTTACTGGATCTGATGTAATGTGGCTTTGCTCATCTGCTTTCATTCCCATGGTTTCCAACTCCTGGGCCTATCAGCCTGCTCCCTACTTTTATTCCTTCCTAACTTCTGTCCCTACCCTTACTCTTAGCCTCTGAGGCAATATCTCCCCTAATGAAATCCATCCTTTTGGGGCTCTGAGCTTGCCAGCATGCTTTAGGAAGGAAAAGGTGGTACACATGGCAGCCCAACCAAAGGCAAGCACCACACCCTCACACATGCCTAAGGGCTAGTACACCTCTTGCTTGTGTGTGTCACTGGTGTGGGCCATGTTTCCCTAACGAGACAGGCCATGGACAGTTGGTGGATGTTTTTATTTTAGAAGACAAAATGACTAGTTCTAGTAAGTGGTGTCTTCTGGTGGGTACTGTGTGCTGTTTGTATGTGAAGCCCACCTGGACAGAGGTGAGCTGCTTCCTAGAGCAGTGCGTTTGGAACAGAATTAGTGGTACCATGAGGAACTCTGTTTCCTGACATGTATGCAGATGAAAATATATAAGAATCGTAGTCTGATAACATGAATACGGTTTTTGGTGGTTACTGCCATGATTATAGTCTGTCCCTGTTTTTCTGTCCCTTGTTGAAGAAATAAAGCCATAAAGGTTTTGCTCACTGCTGTATCTCTTATAAGGTAGTGATGGGCAGAACTCAATGAAGACCCTATGCCCTGACCGTCTGTTATTTTCAAATTCCAGTCTTAACCAGGAAAGCTATTTTCACCAGGACAGTGTAAGCAGGCATGACCGTCGACACTGCCATCTGTCATAGTCCTGTTTGATCATAGCTTAAGGGCACTAGAAGCTTAAGGACACAAGAGGCCTTTGTCACAAGCATCCTGCTGGATTGCGTATTTATGTGCCAAGGAAAGAAACTTCAAACATTAGTGGAATATCTGTTGAACTTTGTACTCAGAAATAGCAAAAGTAATATAAAATAACATGGTCCAGAAAAAGCTGAGAGCAGCCTCAACAGGTTCTCTTGTTAAATTGCATAAATCTTCCCCCAAATTCTCCCCAAGAGAAGGGAGATCCTGCAACACTTCGTAGAAAGTATCAGAGAAAGTACTCCTAAAGTGGCTACTCAGATCACTTTGGCTACCGGCAACTCTCAGGGATTTTAAAGTGATCACTAAAAAAAAAAAAAACAAAAAAAATGGTGAAATTTTGTGATCACCCAAAGCAATCAAAAAGAATTGTTGTGCATGATCTCAACAGAGAATTAAAGAATAAGAGCTTATTCATTTAGAATCAACAATATTCTGCAACATGAGAAAAATAAATCTGTGTAAAAAAAGTTCTTATTATTATGATCTTCACTTCCATATATCTGCCAAAAAAGACACACTGCCCCCGTAATTGCAAGAGGTTTTCTCTACTCAGCTCAGCACTAATGTCTTCAAGGGCGCGGTCCAAGCCAAAGCCCACATGCTGGGGTAGCACCCTTGGCATTGAGCTCGCTGTGCTTCATCACAGCCCCAGACTTGTTAAAATTATCTGAAATTTCAATCATTTATTCATTTCCTTGCCCCCCAGCAGTGATATATTTGATTGCTTTGAAAGTGGAGAGTTTATTATTTACCGAGAACACACAGCCCACATACTCAGCACCTCAGTGAATGGACACAAGTATGTGGTGTCAGGAATGGCCTCAAAGAAGTTGTCTGTTTTCTCAGATCATTTCCTGTTGTATATTGCAGAAGTGCCTACCCAGCGTACACACTACGTCCACCTGAGGATCACTTTACAAATACAGATGGTAGGACCCCAGGCCATACATTTGGTATAATTGGACTGGAGTTGGTTCAGACATCTAGTTTTTCTCAAAGTCCACAAGAAGTGAATCCAACCAGCAGCTGGGTTTGAGAACCCCTCGGCACAGCAAGCAGAAGAAAGAAGTCTGCCTAGTTTTCTTTTTCTTTAGGAAACAGTAATTTCCTTTTAAAGTAGAGAATACTTTTCACAACAGAAGTGACAACATTGCCACCTTTGAGTACAAATATTTTTCACTCAAATTTCCTGAACTCTCAGTTGCGAACCTTTTCCCTTCTCTGTCTGACACCCTCTTTCTTGTTGGGCCAGGGGTATGGGGCTGCTGCAAAGACCTGAAGACTCGGGGATGGGGCTTCAGACATGGCAGGTGCTCAGTGTTCCTCCCTCTGATTCCCACTCTTGTCAACAGCTGACCTGCTTTGCCAGGGTCAGCAGGTTCCTGGCCAGCAGAGTTGAAATATGCACATGTCCAGGTAGTTGAAAAAGTGGTTCATTCAGCTGATTTTACTCTAGGATCTACAGTCCCTCTGATCTAGTCAGGAAGCCTCCAGAGACCCAGTCACACTCTCTGTGATTCCATTTAGGATGTTAGGGCCAAAACCTAATAGCAAGCGTTCATTTGCTAACTGTTGTTCCCATCTGTAAGGAAGCTGATGGGTAGATACAGCTGGCCCAGGAGAAAAGTGAGTGTTTGGAGACTCATGTCTCTGGCAAAATATAGTTGTTTTCATAAACCATCTGTAGCAACAGGGTGGGGGGACGGTGGGAGCATCCCTCTCCAAGTATAGACAATGGGGTGCACTATCTGTAGAGGACTGTAAAACAGTAATAACTCACTAAAAGTTGATCTGCTTTTTATTATTACCATTCTGAAGAATGTCAGTGATAACGTCTCTCCTTTGAAAAATCTTATGGTGAGTTTTAATAATATAAATGTTAGCCTCAAATTAGCACATTCTTTTATGACTGATCCTTAAATAAACATTGTATTCTACCTGCAAGTTGATTCAGAGTATGTCCCCATACACACCAATTCAGTTACCATTGAGTTTGTCAATCATAAGACGTGAGTCCTCCAAACTCTCCTAGGGAGAAGTTTGCAACTCCAGCCCCTATGGTACTTCATTGCCTTGTGTTTTGACAGCACATTTAAAATAATCAGTGGCAGCACAAAGACCAATACACAAAACTGGAGCAATTCTAGTGTTGTAATCCTATGTAAGCACATGGTGTTTACATTTGTATGGAAAATTTAAAACAGTGAAAGAGCAGAGATGACAAGTTAGAATATGCTTTGTTTGGTAAGTGCAAAATTTATTTCATACGTGAAATA
>RJWK010066476.1:0-11818 GCA_004363435.1 Platanista minor | reverse complement strand
ATATGTAGTAAATATACATAGTAAATATATATATGTGTGTGTGTGTGTGTGTGTGTATATATATATATATATATATGAATATTATTCCACCTTCAAAAAGAAGGAAATCTTACCATTTGTGACAAGATGGATGGACCTGGAAGACATTGTGCTATGTGAAATAAGTCAGTCACAGAAGGACAAATATATGCATGAATCCAAATATACGAGGCATCTAAAATAGCCCCACGCATAGATGCTGGCAACAGAATGGTGGCTACCAGGGGATGGGGAGAGGGCATTATGGGGAGCTATGTTCAGTGGTTATAAAGGTACAGTTATAAGTAAGTTCCAGAGATCCACTCTACAACCTAGTGCTTATAGTTCACGGGGTATTGTGCACTTAAAATTTATTCAAGAGTGTAGATCTCATGTTAAGTGTTCTTACCAAACACACACGAAGAAAAAAACCAAGACACTTTTGGAGGCAATGGTTATGTTTATTACCTTGAGTGTGGTGATAGTAACCTGAGTATATACATATATCCAAACTCATGTTTGCATTATGTGTCATTTTTTTGTGTGCCAACTATACCGCAGTAAAGCTGGAAGAAAAAAAAAAGAACAGCAAAGGAAGTACATTCCAGGTGGAGGAAGTTGCTGGTGCAAAGGTCCTGAGGCAGGGCAGGTTGGATGTGAGGAGCTGAAGGATGGCCTGTGTGGCCGGGACTGCTGGGGAAGAAGAAGAGGAGATGCAGAGCAGCAGGTAGCCAGGAGGCAGGCTGGAAGGATGCTGGAAGTGGGTTAAAGAGTCAGAATTTTGTTTTGTTACTGTTGTTTTTTGTATTCTTATCTTGGATGTCAGGAGAATTCTTTTAGGCTCCAGTGGCAGGGGAGGGCGTGTGTGGAAGCTCTTGCGGGCTTACACTCACCCGGCCCTGTATCAGGATGACTGGTCACACGGCCACCCCTGCTCTCTGTCACTTGGCCCCCAGGTCACAGTGGCGTTGCCTCTAGCTCCAGCCCTTCTCCGTGTCACCCTCCATACCTTCCTCAGCGTCTGCCCCTCTTTACCACTGGCAAGAGAGGAAAGAAGACCATTAAGCACTTGACCTCTGTCTCAGATTCTGGGAAGCCCTTAGAGGTCTCGACAAACACTGTGTTCTTCTGGGTTTTCCTTCCGTTCTCTTTACTCACATCAGTATTTGTTGTCATCATCAATATTTGAGTGCCCATTCTGCACTCTTTCCCCAAACATTAAGCATAAACTCTTCTGCTCCTTTTTTTTTTTTTTCCTCCACGGAAGAGGCTCAAATAAAAAGCCTCGCAGATTGATGCCATCCGTTAATCTCCATATGGGTGAGTTCCCGTGCTGTGATGCTCAATGCCTTACAAAGTGGAACTCCCTTTAAAAATGACTCACCAGCTCTTCCTACACCAGCTTCCCCTGGTGGGTTATCAGAGGAGAGAAGTCTTTGGTTGTCCCTCTCGGAATCTGTGACCGCGTTTACTTGTTTTAACACGCACGTGTGAGAGCCGGCCACCTGCCAGGCGCTATGCAGGGTACCGTGGTTGCAGTCGGAGGCTGGCGCACGCCCTATAGAAGGTGCTTGCCATGGACCAGTGTCACAGGTGACAAGAGGACAGTCTGCCCGGGTACAGGGAGGACCATGAAGGAGAGAGCAAGCAGCCTTCTTTGAGGCTCACCTCAAAGCTGTCCCCCCAAACACTCATTCCCCTTGATGCTGAGCCCACACCCACTACCTTTCTGCTCCTCCTACACCCAGGCTCTCCCCACCCTCCTTGGGAAGGCCTTTGGACTTGCTTCCCAAGGCCTGGGACGCCCTGACCACCCCCGCAGCCTCGGGTAACCCTTAATATCACTCTCTGTGATGTGCCATGTTTTCTTTTCCTCAGCACATACCTACTATCCACGATTATTTGATTCATGTCATTTTTTTCCTAGTTTTTTTTAGGAAAACATAAGAGACTTTTTTTAAACATAAAAAAAACATTAAAAAAAACATAAAAAAACATTAAAAAAAACATAAGTTTTTTTTTAAACATAAGAGACTCTGCCCTGTACCGTTCACCTCTGGGGTGCCCTCCCCTAGAATGGAAGCAGGCAGCACGTAACAAGCACTTAATAAATGTTTATGGAATGAACTGAACAAATAAGAGAGAAGAATGAAAGACCAGACACAAAGGAAAGAGCAGATAAAGGAGTAGAGAGTTCGGAGAGAACGTGCTGGTAGTTTCTGTACTGGAGCAGAGGCATGTCAGGAGAGCGGCAGAGAGTGAAGCTGACCGAAGGGCCTGGGCTGTGCTTAGGAGTTTATAGACTTAATCCTGTCGGTAGTGAGGAGTCACCAAAGGGCTTTAATCGTGGTCACATTTACATTTGAGAAAAATCGCTCCATGTAGAGAATAGAACGGAAGGGGTGAGACTGGAGGCAGGGAGACCACTTAGAGGCCGTTGCCGCATCCCAGGCCAAAAGATGGTGATGGGGCTCTGACCAAGGGCGGCAGCCACGGGGATGGAGAGGACAGATGGATTGTTGTGTGGGCGCTGAGGACAGGGGAGCAAGTGCAGCTGGCAACCATAAACGGAGACGGCAGGTCCCTGTGCTCTGCTCCAGTCAGATGCCTCTGGCTGGGCAGGCCCTGGGTGGCAGGGGCTGGAGCAGGCAGAGAGTCTGTAACATCGCAGCCTGCAGTCGTGTCTCTGCGGGGAGTCCCACCCCTGGTCCTTTGCAGCATGCTGAGTGTTATCTGCAGACACAGACAGCGGGAAAGGGTAAGACCTTGTATCTGGCCCAAAGCGGAATGCTCCCAGCTTTGGGGAAGAAGTCACTGGAACTATGACAAGCACACAGTTAGTGGTCGTCTCAAAGACTGGAAGTCAGGGACCTCTCCATTGGACTGCAGATCCTAGATGGGAAAGGGCTCTGGTGGCAGGGTCTAAGTCTCAAGACGCGTTCATCCATTCAGCAGATAAGTCATTGAAATGGTCACCAGCCACAGGGCTAGTGATCCTAGGGGATCAAGTGCAGATCGAAGCCTGACTCTCACAGTGCTTGTCTAGTGAGGGATGCAGGCAGGGCACGGGGTTGTCATCCAGTGTGATAAGTGCCGGGACAGTGTGATGCTTTGAGAGCGCACAAGAAGGGGAGAGCAGGTATGTCAAGGAAGACTTCCTGGAGGAGGTGAAATTTGAAGGATGAATAAGGAGGAGGGAGAAGATATGGAGAGTCGAGGGAGCAGCACAGGCAGTGGAGACCAGAGGTGAACATGAGCACGGCATACTCGGCTTCCATTGAAGCCTGCGTGAGCACGTGGAGGGCTGCACAAGTTCATTTTTGTATTATTATGGCTTCACGGAGGTGATGATGATGTTAAGGATGTGAGCTCTCTGGTCATCCCAGATCACTCATTTAATGGACGTAGGACCTCAGAGAGGTCACATGGATGCCCTGAGCCTTGGGTTCACCATCTGATAAATAACTGGGGACAGTGATGCCTTTGTCATAGTGTCTCATGGATAATTTATGTTAAATCACCAAAAATAGGACACCCAGAATACAGTGTTCATTGAGAAGGGGGTTTATCACAAACCACAGTGCCCAACCTGTCTGATCATCATCTGTTGTTCCACGAATGGGTTTGGGGATTTTAAGATATTTTTTCTAGGAAGGCCTGGCAGAGAGATGAACCTACAGAGTCACTTAGAAATCTGTGTATGAAGCATGGGAGGGGCTGTCACATTTGCTCTGGATCAGACAATCCCAGGTAGATTTCTCCTCCAACAGGAGACTCTGGGTGGGAGGAGGAGGCCATTTGGTTGGTCTTGGTGCCAGAAAGAGAGAGGGAGAGAGAAAAGAAAAAGGGAAAGAGGGAGGGAAGGAGCATGAATTCAGGAGGTTGGGGGATTCAACCCTTCAGTAAGCAGCAAACCCCATTTTCCAGCCTTTGTTTGGGGTACTTGCCCCAAAACAAGATAGTTTTGTTTGGAAGAGCTCGGGCTCCAGCTGCGGTGTAGAATGACAGTAGCTGATGGGACATAACCACTCCTGTCCCATAGTTTGTCTGGGCATCTCTCCCTGGAACCAATAAGTTAGTCTGTGTAATGCAATAAGCATTCACTTGGCATTAGTTACTATAATTTGATTGAAGTCGCAGTGGAAGCTAGAATTCTATATATTAGCATTTCTGTCCCCTTTCCTCAGCAACCCAGCTGCTCAAGCATAGCCAAGAAACTCTGGGACTCCAGAGAACACGGCTGGATAATCATGGATATTCTCTACCCCGTAATCCGTGCAGAAATCCTTCTACAGTGTCTCTAAGAGGCTTACATCTGGTTTCTGCTGGAATCTTCCCCAAAACAGGGAGCTCACCACCTCCAACAGCTTAGTGCACTGTTAGAAAGCTCCAGATGCTAACCCATTCTTCCTCGTGTTGAGTTGAAAATCCCCCCTTCCGGAAAGAATCCATTAATCTGAGTCCTGTCCTTGGGTGCAGTAAAAAAATAAGGACACCCCCTGTGGTCCCCAACAGCCGGGCAGATAGGGTAGCTTCCATACAGCGTGTTATCCAGAAACATGTAACTCTCCCCAAGCATTGTATTTATAGAAGGCTGCTTTATCATCAAGAGTGCCTTGCTCCACCTCAGGGAATTTTCCAGATAAAAGAAACTCACCTTTCTAAATGCAGAACCATTAAAATATATGTTATTATAGATGTTTTCCAATTTGGATGGGAATCTTACTAAAGTACATGCCCTTCCTTAGTAACCAAAGTATACCAAACTCAATTTACAATTTCCAGTGACTAAGGTTGCACTGAGTAGGCCGAGGGGGCGGGAATTGGCCAGAGGAGGGAAGATGCTGTTTATCCTGGCAGGAAATGGCCTCAGACTGTTTGCTGCTTATTCTGCAGATGCCTTTCTGACAGCTGTCACTTTCACTTCATCAGCTTCAGAACAACCGTTTCTGGGCTTAACCCCCTGTTCATGCTTCCCGTGGCAACCAAAAAAAGGAAAACCGATGGTACTGAAGTCAGAAAGTCCAGTGGTGAAAGAATTATCCACTGTCATGTTAGAAGTTAAATTATGAAACATAGCAAACACCTAAAAAGTGAAAAAAAGCAGAAAGACTGGACACCGATGAGTTTTCACATTTATATGTAATTGTAAGTCAATAGACAAGTGTCTGCAGACTTGGAGTTCCCTTATCCGATGCCCACAGCAGACATCACTAATTGATGACCCCACTTGTCCATCTGGCCTCAGCCCCAACCCCAGTATCCTCACCAAGACAGCACTCCAGAGAACCAGTAACAATCCCCAAGCAATAACACGGGAGATGCGGAAGCCTACTGGGCATCCGTGCACTAGGCCTTCATAGTTCTTTTCCCTCCTGAATGAGGAGAGCTCTCTGTGCTGCTCCAAGACCTTTCTCTGCTTCTTCTAGCCTTTGACAGTTGGAGATTCCCTGCAGGGAAAGCAAAAGGGAAATGCAACTTTAATCTTCACCACAATCAAGGGAAGGAGGTGTTACGAGTCACATTTCACAGATTAAGGAAACCAAAGCTCAGAAGAGATGAGTTATGTGCTCACAATCAAGCAACTCCTACATGATGGGGCCATGATTGGAAACAAGGTCTTCTTAACTTTGAAGTCATAGACCGACCGAGGCCATGCTTCTCAAGTGGATGTAGATCCCTATTTAAAATTAATATAAGAGGAACTACAAGTCATTCAGCAATTCTCCTAGCTGCTTTTACTTTATATCACTGTTCTTATGAACAGTGTTCTTTTTTTTTTTTTTTTTTTTTGCGGTACGCGGGCCTCTCACTGCTGTGGCCTCTCCCGTTGCGGAGCGCAGGCTCAGCGGCCATGGCTCACGGGCCCAGCTGCTCCCCGGCGTGTGGGATCCTCCCGGACCGGGGCACGAACCCGCGTCCCCTGCATCGGCAGGCGGACTCTCAACCACTGCGCCACCAGGGAAGCCCCGAACAGTGTTCTTTCACGAACCCTGCAAGGTAGTTAATATTATCATTATTTTTTAGAGGAGGAAATGGAGGCTCAGCGATGTGAAATCAGAGGACAGGTTAGTGGCAGCTCTGGAACTGGTATCAGTCTTGCTGAGTAGTCTTTTTACAACTGCTGAAAACACTCCATGATCTGAAGTTGTAATACTTACCCCCATCCCAGCACCCCCATCTCCCAGAGCTTGTGCCTTTATTTTTCTCCATAGCACTTATCACCCATCGAAGTATTATATTCTGGACTTATTTATTTTGTTGGTTCTGTCTCTCCAACTAGAATGTAAGCTCTGGGACTGCAGGGATGTCTGTCTGTTTCATTCATCAGTATATCTTCATGCCTATGAAAGACTGCCTGGTATAGGCTCGATAAATTTTGTCGAACCAGTGAACTATTACAAGTCTCTGTCTTGAAGTATTTGTGGTACTCTGGAAAGATCCCTGTACTTAAAATCAGAAAACCAGGCCCCAGGACTAGATCTATGCCTTCAAGCATAACTCTTGCCTTCCCTGAGCCTCAGTTTTCCCACCTGGAAAATGGTCAGTAAACAAACCCAGCCCAGGCTGGTATGTGCGTTGAAGGGCTTAAGGTGTGCAAAGGGCTACAGGCCACAGGCGGTCTCCTTAGGAGTATTGGCCAGAAAGCTCGTCCTGGATGCCTTCCCATCCAGCTGCTCTCAGCCCCCTGCCTCACCTCTGAAATGAGGGCTTCCACGTTCAACCCCCTCGTGCTACAAGGGTGATAGGCCGCCTGTGGGGTCACATTCCCTGATGCTAAGCTCACTAAGAAGAAAAGACAACGGCCTCACGGTGGCTCAGTGAGAAGTTAAAAATAAGACACATGTAAACAGAAGCTACCAGGGAACAGATGGCTCTGTGGAAACAGCTGTATCCCAGAGAAACCCCAGAATGCATTATTGCTCTCACGTGCGAGCCGCATGTCACCAGCTCTTTAATCACACAGTGGGCAGCAGAGCCCAGGGTGGATGGCGTCCAGAGCCCTACAACAGGCTGCCCGAGGCCAGCCTCCAGTGACTTTCCATGACGTGTTAAGTTCCAGAGCCTGAAGCATCACAGTGTTTGTCTGAGTGGCCAGGAGAGGGGATAAAGGGGGGAGTCACGGTCCAGATACTCAGAGGGTGTGTCTGGGCCACAGGAATACATCCTTCCCTCACATGCCTAGGCTCTGGTTGTCACCTATCCAAACCTGCCAGGTGCTCGACTCTCCTGTGCCTTTGTCAGTCACAGCCCCCGCCCTCTTCTGCGTTTGGCTGAATCTTCCTCCCCTAACTGGCTCCTTGTGCGGTAGGTAAGCGGACAGCTCTGGAGCAAGACTGCCTCGCGTAAGATGTTAGGAATACTCCCTTTGGGATTTCAGGCCACTCAAACTCTCTGTGCCTCAGTTTTCTCACCTGTAAATGGGAATCAGGTAGGACTATTCCCACCTGGTAGGCTTGATGAGGACTAAGTAAGGTAAGACAGGTCAGGAGCTTAGGTCAGTGTAGCACATAGCACATCCCCCCCGACCTTGAGTTTTGTTCCCATTATGAATACACAGTTTTACAATTGCTAACTTGCTTCTTTGCTTCCCCACCCAGACTGTATAAACAACTTAAGGCAGAAATGGGTTCATTCCCCATTCCTAGCACAGGGCTTGGCATAAAATAAGGGACTGTTAATTGTGTGCGATGTACACATTAATACTGATAGCTGGGAGGGAGCAGACCGTGCTTCTTTCTTCTTTTCTCAGAGCCTCAGTCAGTGCTCAGCACACCCTCTCTGAACCGTCACTGAATGGTCCTAGGCCCACGCTTCTCCCCTCCCACGAAAGAATGAAAGTGGCCCATGGTTTGGTTTCCTTGGAAAACAGTGTTTTGGGTTCCTGGAACTTTGTTGATTAATATGCACAGCAGGCAACCAGTGAGCTAGTAATCTTTCTCTGCCTGTCCACGTGGTTTAATAAAACTTAACCACTTCATGGAAACCCCAGGGGAGAGCCCTGAGTTAGGTTCCAGGAGACGTGACTTAGAGCCCCAGCTTTCCTGTGCACGTCCCCGGTGCTCCAGTTTCCTCATCCATCAACTGGGGGCAAGAGGGCAGCCCTGCCAGTCTCATAGAGATACTGGGAGGAACGGATGAAGAAATGGATATCCAGGGCGCTGAAAGTGTAAAGCAGCACTCCTGAGTGTTATTTTATCCATCAGATGTTTCTACCCATTGTCCTAAAGCATCAAAAGGACAGGTGTCGAAAGAAGAAAGGGTGGCCTCAGAGACTCCTGACTTGGTCTGTTGTACTGTCTTCATCACTTACTGGCTGGAAGAGGTCAAGTAGGTGTGTGAGTTAGTTAAGGCAACACGAGCAACCGTAAAATGGACTCAGCAGACTGGAAGTTTATGACTCACACGAAGTTCAAGCAGGTGTTCCTGATTGGCAGGCAGCTCTTTTCCAGGTTCAGGGCCCTGAATCTCGGCTACGCTGCTCATTCACTGTGTGACCTTGAACAAGTGGCTGAGGCTTTCTTTATAGAACTGGACTACTGGTGGTCTCTAAGCCACGGTGACCATGTGAGTGTTAGTGAGAAAGTGCGGGCAGGGCTCTCAGCCCTTACCTGGCCAAGTGAGCACATGCTCCTTGAAGCCAGAACTCTTTGTCTTGCTGTTGGGAGAAATGACTTGCTCAAGGTCATGTGGAGAATGAGGGTCAAAGGAATCAGGCCTCGGTGTCCACTTATCCCCATAATCTCTCCGTGTCGTTTTTCCTGACTTCGAGCAGAAGTCCGTCAGGCCGGATCCCAGGGACACACAGACATCTGAGTTCTCAGGCAGGACCAGCCGTCCCCTCTGGCAGCTCAGAGGTCAGTCTAGGCCACTGCCCTTCAGGATGGGAAGAAATAAATGCAGACTGCTTAAAGGTCATTTTCCCTTAAGTCCAAATCTCCCTGTGCCTCAGCCGGCTGCCCCAAGGAAGCAATTGAGCAGATGCATTTTATCTCAGGAGGAATCTGTCTTTTGTTTCTGTGACTTGCTTGTCAGGGGCCCCTGCTCCTCACGTGGCTGGAGTGGGTAGTGGGGGTAGCATTCAGACCCTGTTAACCCAAGTCACCCCAGCCCTGCCTTCCAGCTCAGCATCTCCCTGGAGAGATTACCTGGGTGAAAAAGAGGCAGGTTTCAAGCTGCTCTAGTCTCCCCCTTGGGATAACATCAGCCATGCAGTCAGCAATGAGAAGTCCTAGATTAGAATTTGAAAAGGTACATAATGCAATCATAATAACATCGCTGAGGTGTGTGTGGCACTCTACAGTTTACAAAGCACTTGTACATGCTTTAGCTCATTTGAGAAAATTGCAGGGAATTACTTAAGTACAGAAAAGTATAAAGAAGCCAATAAAATTCATCTGTGAATCCACCACTCAGAGAAAACCTTGTTAACATGGTAACGTGTTCCCTTTGTTTCTGTGTGGGGTTTGTTTGTTTGTCTTTTTGCTGTATTGGAATCATACTGCATATGCATTTTTATGGCCTGCTTTGTTCACACAGCGTTGTATCTTCCACCCGCTCATTTGATCCTCACATCCATCCACCAGGAGAGAAGTGATTGTGTCGTGAGATGTCCCTGGTGTGAGGTCCAAAGACTGGATTCACAGTCCAGACTGCTGCTCTCTAGCTGTAACTGGAAGATTATGGACACCTTCTGAGCCTCAGGTTCCTCTTTCGTAAAATGGAGATCTGGGCTGAAGGATTAAATTAGTAAAGCAATGCATCTGATTCAGCACTACACCTGGTGCTCAGTCCATATTACAGCAGAGGTGCAAAGCACCAGGTTGATAATAAATATAATATTAAAGCTCAGGGAAGGCACCTATGTGGTCCAGAGTCCAATAGACTCGGACGTTTTATGTCTGACCTCATACCTGCTGTGCCTTCCACAGTACCCAGCGTGGTTGGTAAATGGCAGTGTTACCTAGATCCTATCCGTTAAGCACTGTGATGGCCACAGGTGACCTCGGGATGTGGCTGCCATTGAACCACATTGGTACCATGAAGTTCATAGATGGAGGTTACTTATCCCCCGGGACTGCTGGTAGACCCTCCCAGCTAGGGCAGCCATACTTTGGTAGCTCTAGGAGCATTTTCATTGGTCACTGTTGCCTTTCTTAACATGCTGTGGCTCTGAATGTATCCAACAGAGTCTTGCTGGGCACTCAAGATGCACTAGGTGTTCTGGGTTCAGGGGATTCAGAGATGGATGGGATACAGTTCCTGCCTTTAGGAGCCCATGCTATGGGCGCTTTCCAGAAAATGGTTCTTGGAGCTATTTACCTTGGAATGTCATTTTCCCCAACTCAAGGGTACTGCCAGTGTAAGGCTAAGGGGGAAGAGAGAACCCTGTAGCACATGCATTTCTCGTGTTCTGGTCACTAATTTCCTTTCTAATGTGATGAGGATAGACAACTTTTTCAAAACCTCATCAGAGAAAGACCCTTTGCTCCACACGCAGGTGTCTGGCCGTGCTCACACTCGGACACGCATACATATCCTCACACGCCCCCTCTCTCTCGTCACTGGACTGGAAGCCATGCACTCTTATCGTCATATTAAAAATACAACACAAAACAAAACAAATACCCCCAGACAGCCCTGCTTTTGCAAAGAACCTGACAGACATTTATTCTCTAAAGGGCTGTAATTACTTGTTTTCTTCAGCAGGATGGGTGAGAAAGGGAAGGTGGGTGTCGGTTGGTTCCGTCTCCTCCTGGCAGGCAACACTGCAACTTCCAGGCATATTTGGGTTCAAGGAGAAAGACATCGGGACTCTCTCTGACACTCATGAAACAGAACGTGACCCAGCCTCATCCAGCCCCTCTTCCCCTGCCCTCCAAACCCTTGCCATGCCATCTCCTTCAGGTGACGTTTTAGCACACGTCCACCTAGGTGTCTCCGGGAGCCCAGGAGTCTCCCTTTCCTAATTGTGATCACAACCACGATAATAGCTGACGTTGTTGAGCCACTCCAAACACCGTGCTCTTCATATGCAGCATCTCCTGGAATCCTCCTGCCATCCCCTGAACTAGCTACTGTTATTATCCCCATTTTACAGGTGAGGAAATTGAGGCTCAGAAGGGTTAAATGATTCACCCACTCTCTCCCAAGATTTCACGGACAGGATTGGGATCGAAGCAGTAACCTCAGCCCCTGTCCTGTGCCTGTTTCTTGACCTGAGTCTAAACAAGCATCTTTTCTGGAGAGGCAGCTTGGTGGTCCAGGGACAGAGACCCAAGTTTGACCTCCCTGGGTGATCTCAAGATCTCCACACAGTTTTCTCAACTGTCAAGTGAGGGTTTGACACATGCCTCACTGGATGGCTCTAAGGAAAAGAAGTCAAGCACACCTAGCACCTTGCACGGAGCCCGGCATATGCTTGTTTGCTGGACACAACATTTTCAGCCGTCACAGACCCTCAAACTGCAACTGTAGGAGCAAATGATGGGTGTAAGAATGACATGCTTCTATGCATAACATTAGAGGGTACAAAAGGGAAATGACACGGATAGACCTTAACTTCAGTGACTGCAGCCTTCTTGTGTGCGGCAGGTATTTCTCATGCACACAGCACATGCATATTGAGCACCTGTCCTGCAGTGGGCACGGTGCTGGGGACAATAGTGAAGTGTCACAGTCTCGCCAGGGAAGTTGCTCTTAAACAATTTCAGTTCAAACTAGCAAGTGCTTTGGTGGAATTATGAGCTGAGTGCTCTTAGAGCACAGAGAAGAAATGGACTAGCCCTACCTGGCAGGG
>RJWK010066475.1:0-11818 GCA_004363435.1 Platanista minor | reverse complement strand
CTCTGTTTTTAGGGTTTTTTTGTTTGCCCTACCCAGGTAAGTGTGGAGTTTCTTGCCTTTTGGGAGGTCTGAGGTCTTCTGCCAGCGTTCAGTAGGTGTTCTGCAGGAGTTGTTCCACGTGTAGCTGTATTTCTGGTGTATCTGTGGGGAAGAAGGTAATCTCCGCGTCTTACTCTTCCGCCATCTTGTCTCTCTCCAGCCACCAATATATTTTGATAGGATTTTACTAAGAACCATTTTGAAAAAAATTCTTCTATTTTAATAGTTTATATTTTTTTCATCAAGAAAGCAATGCAAGGTGATCACAGCAAATTTCAAACTGCAAGGAACATGAGAAAAAATAACATATTACCCATAGTTTCACCCCCTTGAGTATTTTCCATTCTAACTTTTATGTATGCCTGTTTTTGAACTTTATAAAAATAGCATCCTTCTGTCTTCTACAACTCTTAATTTACTTAATTGTCACACCACATGTTTTATCTTCCAAATAGCACTATTACCACTTGAAATTATTTTATTCATTTCTTTACTTTTGGGTCACTCAGAACTTTTCCATTTTAATGAATCCAAATCTAGTAGTTTTATAATTGCTTCTGAGTTTCTTTTCTGACTAAGATTTTTCCTAATTGAAAGTTGGGGAAATACTCCCAAATTATCTTTTATTTTCATTATTTAATTTAAAATTTTAGATATTTAATTCCTATTTAATTTATGTTTTTTTTTCCAACTTCAAGTAAGAATTGTTCTATTTTCAATGTAAAAGCATAGAATGCACTTAATGCTACCAGATTTCACTTTTAGCATAAGTTGGATCAATGGTTTTCATAAAATATCTCAGCATTTCAGAAATATGAAAAAGTATAACTTTAATAATAGATTACATGGGAGAAATAGGGAAAGCTACGTAAAAGAAATTGCATGGAGAACAGCAGCAGATAGATTTTCAACAAAAAGAAAGGGAGAGAGAGACAGTTTGGAAAGTCAAAAAATGCCCAGAAGATAGATACAGAAGAGTCAAAATGTCTGAGAAAGAAAAGAATCTAACAATATGACCAGCAGTGTAAGCAAAATTTATCATTATTAATACTTTAGATTCAAAAAGTATTTTTTGTATCAGTTATTTTCCTGCCTAAGCCAACTCTGATGCAGTCTTTTTAATGATGGGTAATTGTTTCTAAGATAGTTTGACATACACTAGTCTCTTAAATTAAAAGATTTGTTATATTCTTAATGCTTGTATTTATTATTATTTATTATCAATATTAATAAACATTTTATTTTAAAATGTACAATTTTTAATATTTTAAATTTTATTTTAAAATAGTAAACATTTATTTTAAAATTCATGAATACTGTTTTTAAACTTCAGATGTTTACAAATTTTTAAAAGTTTCAAGATAGCCCTGAAAAAAGAAAATATTAGATACTTGATCCAAATGATATGCAGTATTAATTTCCAGAAAGAAAACATTAAAATATAGCTGAATTCATGTTTAAATGGTATGGATAAATGCATCCTGTGGGCCTTATTTCTGCACACATAAAGGTTTCTTTCAGTGAGATTATAACCAAGAATGAAATTCTCCAAACAAAATGGGACAAGTATTTTATAGACACTGAGTCATTTGGGTTATGTCTCCAATGCCATTTTTTAAAATATATAGAAAAATTACTTTTTTATGATATCAGTTTTCTCTATATTTGACTGGAATATTTTTGTCACTACAAGGAAGAATCCATGAGCAAATTTCCCCTAATGTGAAAGTTTCTTTCTAGGATTAAATTTGATCATCAAGGAATTTACCCATTGGGGTCCATTTTGCATTCAACTAATTTGCCCTCTTAATCAAATATGCATACATGTGCACACACACAGACTTTGTAGAAATACTTGAAACAGACCCAGAAGGTAACATCTGCTGGGTAAATGTGATTCAGTTCCTGAGAAACATGGTGGTATCATCCCAGTAAGCATCATGCAATTCCTGGCTCCCTTCCTTTGCTCATGCTGCCACCCTTGCCTGTCTAGAATACCCATCTTGTCCCTTTTCCTTTGCATGTCCAACATTTAAGATCCTGCTTCAGTTCCAGCTTCCATTCTATTTCCTTTTCTTCCCTGATGGAAGGAATCTCTTCACAATCTCTTATTATACTTTACCTGCTTCACTCTTTGGGGTCTTACCTGTGTCTGCTTTCGTGTAGTTCTGTTGTCCTGGAAGGCAAAGAACTTTCCTTATTCATCTTTACATGCTGCACCTTGCCTAGGATATAGTATTTGATTGTTTTTATTCTATAACACTCTCTGTTTCTTCCTTTTCCTCATAAGGGAAGAGTGTTTTTGTACTTTAAGGCACAGTTCCTGGCTTAACTGATTTTACAAAGGGCTTAGATGAACTTGGCATCCCATATGTTAGAAAATTCTATTACTAAAAGGAAATCAAAATACAGTATCCCAAAGAGAAGATGGTATATTTTTAATTGAACAATAACTTTGAGACTAAGTTCTGTCTGGCAAAAAAATATATATATCTATTTATAAAATAAAATTGAACATGTTACTGTTCCTCAAATAAAACCTTAACCAATTTACAACAAGTTTTGCTGGGAAGAAATTCATCCAAAACTGCAATGCATATGCCAAGTTCTGCTATAATGTGTTAAAATTGCTTCAGTATAATGTTTGTGGTCCATCCATATCTAATCTATCCATTTGAAATGTAACATATTATAAAGTGTAATTATTTCCAGAAACCTTAAAATAGGAAGTGTTTTTAATTAAACATTTGTCTCACAATATATTAACTGTAGGTCACTTTATCTCAGAAATATTCGGCAATATTTTAACTTGATCTTGACAAAAATGCATTAAATCTATATTTTAAATCTATTTTTTAAAATGTTTTATTACTTGCAAGTTTCAGCCTGATGTGATTTGAAAATAGCCAAGTTATAAACCCCTGAAAATTGGAGTTTATAATGGAATTACTGACAGACCCTTAACTTTTAGGATGAATGTGCTGCTGTAATCACATTTGCTGTTGCCGCCTGAGTCAGTGTTGCAACATGACTGGAGTGCTAGATGTGGTATTTCAAATATGAAACTGGTTGAATACTTGCTGAGATTTTCTCCCATTTTTAAAATTTTAGAAAACTCATCTTGTTTTGGGAACTCCTTTTATCTCAAAATTTATTATAATGAACAAGATGGAGGCCCTATTTTTCTACTTCCTATAATATCTCCTTGGTTATCTCATCTTCCCCCATGGCTGGTTTCCACAAAGGCTTCCTGTTTCAGTATATTGCACCTCTATCCACCAGTTAGTTATTCAAACCAGAAAATTAGAGGTCAGTCTTAAATCATATGACATCTTTGGCACATTTGATTGGCTGTAAATACTGAGGGCTTTACTGCCAAAATATATTTTGAAACCATTTTATTTTTTAATTTATTTTTGGCTGCGTCGGGTCTTAGTTGCGGCAGGCACGCGGGATCCTTGTTGAGGCATGCGGTATCTTTCCTTGCAGTGCGCGGGCTCTTCCCTGTGGTGCACACGCTTCTCTCTAGCTGTGGTGCGCGGGTTTTCTCTTCTCTAGTTGTGGTGCACAGGCTCCAGGGCACGTGGGCTCTGTAGTTTGTGGCACGCGGGCTTAGTTGCCCCGAGGCATGTAGGATCTTCGTTCCCTGACTAGGAATCAAACCCACGTCCCCTGCATTGCAAGGCGGATTCTTTACCACTGGTGAAGAAAAGTTGTTAATAGTTATAGAATTCCAGCAAATAAAGCAGTAGAAATGATAGAATGAGAAAATCATCATTTCACAACCCACAATGAAATAATAGATCTCTGCAATGATTATCCATAGTTGCTAAAACCACGGTGAGAGTGGTTAATGGAGAATTTTATATTGAAGGAATCAGGCTGACATGCTCAGAATCAAATGTACTAATCACTAAAATTGGGAAAACCAGTTACTATGTGTCTTAAAACATGATGAAAGCAACAGGAAGCTTACTTGCCTAAAATATTGAATCTGAATCTAGTCAGCCCTCTAGATTTATGGAAAGTAAAGGGAGTGAAGGAATAAGTTAACACCATGAAGAAGCAACCATCCAAATCCAGAATCTGAGAAGTCTACAGAAAAACAATGGCCTAATTTCTCCAACAAATCAGTGTCGTATGAAAGGCAGTGATGATGGGGAGGGGTGGTTTTATAGACTAAAAGAGTCTTAAGAGACATAACAACTGAATGCAATATGAGTACCTAACTGGGTCTGATTCAAGGGAACCATTTGTAAAAATCATATTTGAGGCAATAGGGAAATTCAGATATGAATTGTATCAAAAATATTAAGAAATTATTGTTTACTTTTTAGGTATGAAAATGGCAATGAGTTTATTTCAAAAAATGTTCTTATCAGAGAAACAATGAAGTATTTGTGGGTGAACTGACATGATATATGGGTTTTGCTTTAAAATACTCCAGGAAGATAAAAGGAGAGGTGAAAGAAGGAAGATCAGCATATACTGGTAAGTGTTTTACCAGGGTGATGAGTACACAGGGTTCATTATACTATTTCCTTTATTTTGTGTATATTCGAGATTGTCCCTAAAAGATCATTTTTAGAAGGTCATTTAGGTTCTGCAGAAAAGAAAGACAATAACTTGGCAAAGGTGGCCATAGTGAAATATACATATTTGAGATACATTTAAATTAATAGGAATTGTTAATTAATTGGAGGAAGAGGTGAAGGAAAAAAGAGAAATCAATGGTGATTCCTTGGTGTTTGGTTTGAGAAACTGCATAAATAATAGTGCCCATTTACTGAATTAGTTTAGAATACAGAGAAGCAGGTTTGGGGATGGATTAAAAACCCAATTTAGGGGCTTCCCTGGTGGCGCAGTGGTTGAGAGTCCACCTGTCGATGCAGGGGACACGGGTTCGTGCCCTGGTCCGGGAAGATCCCACGTGCCGCAGAGTGGCTGGGCCCGTGAGCCATGGCCGCTGAGCCTGCACATCTGGAGCCTGTGCTCTGCAACGGGAGAGGCCACAACAGTGAGAGGCCCGCGTACCACAAAAAAAAAAAAAAAAGAACAAACCAATTTAACTTCAGACACTGAGACCTGTATTAGTTTTCTATGGGTGCTGTAACAAATTGCCACATACTTAGCATCTTAAAGCAACACAATGTATTACCTTACAGTTCTGAAGGTTAGAAGTCCAAAATCAGTCTCACTAAGCTAAAGTCAAAGTGTCAGCAGGGCTGATTCCTTCTGGAGGCTCCAAGGGATAATCTGTTTCCTTTCCTTCTCCAGTTTCTAAAGGCTGTCCTCACTCCTTGGCTTCCTCTTTTCTCCTTCTGCCTCCATGGTCATATCACCTTCTCTGGCTTTGAACTTCTTTTCTTCCTTTTATAAGGACCCTTTTGATTACATTGGGCCTACCAGGATAATAATCCAGGATAAGATCCTTCATTTAGTCTCACCTGCAAAGTCCCTTTTGCCATGTAAAGTAACATATTCACAGTTCTGAGGATTAGGACATAGACATTTTTGGGGGCCATTATTCAGCCCATCTCAAGGTCTAATATATCTGAAGTGCCTATTAGGTATCCTAGTAGAAAAGTCGGTTGGATAGTTAGATATGAATGTAGATGTCAAAAGAGAGAACTGAGAGTCTAAATTTGGGAGTCATAAGCATACAGGTATGACTTAAAACCAAGTAATGTTTGAGTCTGAGGAATTCCAAATGTAGAGGATGGACATCCCAGATGACTTCAGAGTGAAGAGTTCAGAAAGCTAGGCAAGCATTACAATCAGAAAGCTAGTTCATGTAGTATGGAGAACTGTGTTGATGTGGCTGAGAGGTCAAACATACAAAAAGTGTTCATTGCATTTGACATCATAAATAAAATTAGTAAATTTTACAAGAGGAGTTCCAACTTAGCTGAAGTGGAGTGAGTTAAAGAATGAAATGGATCCAGTGAATAAAGACAATGTATTTGCGGGCTTCCCTGGTGGCGCAGTGGTTGAGAGTCCGCCTGCCGATGCAGGGGACACGGATTCTTGCCCCGGTCCGGCAAGATCCCGCATGCCGCGGAGCGGCTGGGCCCATGAGCCATGGCCAATGAGCCTGCGCGTCCGGAGCCTGTGCTCTGCAACGGGAGAGGCCACAACAGTGAGAGGCCCGCGTACCGCAAAAAAAAAAAAAAAAAAAAAAAAAAAAAGACAATGTATTTGCAAAGCTTCACTGTGAAGAGCAGTGACATGTGAGGTTTAAAGGACGATCTGGGGTGAAAAAGAGGTGTTTTCTCTTTCCTAAGAGAGGAGATAAGAGAACATGCTTGTTTGTTGATAGAAATGATCTAGTAGAAAGGGAAATATTGATAATGAAGGAGGAAAACAGAAGGAGGGAAATCCTTGAAAGGTGACAATGTGGTTCCACAGCAAAGGAGGAAGACTTTCATAGGAGAAGAGTACTTCTCTCTGGGCGTAAAGAAGGGAAGGCAGGCAAGATGCACACAAGTGGAGGCTGGCAGGTCAGTTAATGGAGTTATCATGAGGCATATCTGCTTTGATAGCTCTCTTAGTCACGAGAGTTGCACGTGGAGTGGGGGAGACTGTTGGTGAGGGAAGGTCTGAGAATTTTTCCACCAAGAGAAACTGTGAAATTCCTTTTAAAGGACCAATTTGCCCCTGACAAAAAAAGGGGAGTGGGGTGGGAGGAAGCCTTCCACTTATGATAAGGTGGATTTGGGAGGGGGGCAGTTTCATAAGTCTGATATTTATAAACACATTATTTTAGTGTGATAATTAAATTATAGTCAAATATAATAAACTAATTGAATAGAAGAGATTATTTCCTTTGTGGTGATACAATAGGACTTATGTTGGCTGCTTGAAATTCACCACTGCAGTATGGATTTAAATGTTCAACATCTTTTAATGAGTTGTTACGAAGTATACTTAAAAGTATGTAAAAATGCTAGACGCTCTCTGTAGCCATAGATGAGCATTGTCCCTAAGCAGTGACATTAGTTAACATCTTAAAACCCCATGAAAGTAGCTGTTTTACCCCAGTTAAAGTAGGACAGTCATTTCAACAGTCTTGCTTTCCAGGCAAAGTAGTAGTTTGCCCATCCTCTCCCAAGCCATAAGCAAATGATATTTCAATGGCTGAAAGCTCAAGACTGCCTAGATTTAAATTCTTCTCACACAAGTATCAGAAAGGCAAAAATATATTGTTCCTGGGATAAAAATCCTTCACCTCCATCTTGAGGTTTAGGACTTCGGGTTGTAAGTGACAGCAATGAAGAGTTAATGTATTTAAACTCTTTTGAGGGATATCAACCTTTGGGAGTATCTTTCAATGCAGAACCACAGTTTTATCATAGAACGGGTATGTGTCTCAGTCTGTTCCCATTGGAAGGAATGAGAGGTATGAAATAGTTATCATAGAAAAAGAAATGACTTTACTGGGAAAGCATAATAGGATTGTTTGTTAAAATACAATCAGTTCTCAGAATGGGAGAAAATACTTGCAAATGAAGCAACTGACAAAGAATTAATGTCAAAAATTTACAAGCAGCTCATGCAGCTCAAAATCAAAAAAACAAACAACCCAATCCAAAAATGAGCAGAAGACCTAAATAGACATTTCTCCAAAGAAGATATACAGGTTGCCAACAAACACATGAAAGGATGCTCAATATCACTAATCATTAGAGAAATGCAAATCAAAACTACAATGAGGTATCACCTCACACCAGTCAGAATGGCCATCATCAAAAAATCTACAAACAATAAATGCTGAAGAGGGTGTGGAGAAAAAGGAACCCTCTTGCACTGTTGTTGGGAATGTAAATTGATACAGCCACTGTGGAGAATAGTATGGAGGTTCCTTAAAACACTAAAAATAGAACTATCATATGACCCAGCAATCCCACTATTGGGCATATACCCTGAGAAAACCATAATTCAAAAAGAGTCTTGAACCACTATGTTCACTGAAGCTCTATTTACAATAGCCAGGACATGGAAGCAAACCTAAGTGTCCATCGACAGATGAATGGATAAAGAAGATGTGGCACATATATACAATGGAATATTACTCGGCCATAAAAAGAAATGAAATGGAGTTATTTGTAGTGAGGTGGATGGACCTAGAGTGTGTCATGCAGAGTGAAGTAAGTCAGAAAGAGAAAAACAAATACCGTATGCTAACACATATATACGGAATCTTAAAAAAAATAAAAAATGGTTATGAAGAACCTAGGGGCAGGACAGGAATAAAGAGGCAGATGTAGAGAATGGACTTGAGGACACAGGGAAGGGGAAGGGTAAGCTGGGACAAAGTGAGAGAGTGGCATGGACATATATACACTACCAAATGTTAAATAGATGGCTAGTGGGAAGCAGCCACATACCACAGGGAGATCAGCTCAGTGCTTTGTGACCTCCTGGAGGGGTGGGATGGGGAGGGTGGGAGGGAGACTCAAGAGGGAGGAGATATGGGGATATATGTATATGTATAGCTGATTCACTTTGTTATACAGAAGAAACTAACACACCATTGTAAAGCAATTATACTCCAATAAAGATGTTAAAAAAATAAAAAATAAAAAAATAAAGATAGAGCCAAATGGATTTCCTGACAGAATAAAGGTGATATGAGACAGAGGGAAAAATAATAATAATAATAATACAGTCAGGTTGCAGTTTTCAAGAAATATTTTTGTTGCTTTAAATAGATTCACACAAATAATCTGCATTCTTTATTTGATCCAGGAAATAACTTTATTCAAGAGTATTAGGAAACTACCCCCTAAGGGATAAAGAAAATTATTTCTAGAACTGGTTAATATCAACTACATATTGATTTTTTACTAATTTTGTTTTAATAAGATAATACCTGGTTATATCTCTAAATTCTAGATGTGCTCTACTGTGGTTGCCTGTGTACCACAAATAACATTAATATTTTGCCTGTGAATAACCCAAAGCTCTTCCATAAATTAAAAAAATAAATTATTCCTACAACATTTCCTTGAGAAGAAACCAAGTTTACTATTCCCATTTTTCTGAAAACGAAAATAAAGCATAGACATTAAAAGGTACTATCCCCAAATCTATCCAGTGTCTTTGACTGACAGTTTAATTATTATGCCACAAAATTTGAATGGTTAAGCGTAAAAATGTACAGTAAGTAGAGCATTTAGAAAATCATTGAATGGAAGCTCCAATTCCACCTGCTTTGTCTTTGAATCACTTCAGCAAGACTCAATTCAGTTAAACAAGCAAGGATTGCAGTTCTCTACTATGCAACTAAACTTTGTAAGAAGGCAAAAATAACAATTAAATGATCATTTGAGACCTGGACCCAAGACATACTAAGGTAATTTAGTAGGTAGTTGTGTTTTTTAATTAAAAATGATGGATTGCTATCTACGTTGATGCTGTTAGACTAAACATTTTTATTGCTGTTGTTGTTATTTTGCCAGTGATAATGATGTCTCTAATTCATTGATTTTTAGTGCAACAGAGAGAATTGTTCAAAATTCTTGTCTCATTCAAGAAAAAATTAACTGTAACAACATGTTTCATATTTGGCTCTAAATTGGGTAATCAGCAGTCATTACCTTCCCAGTGGGGGTCCTTCCTCCTATACTTCTTTTTTTTTTTTTTTTAAACATCTTTATTGGACTATAATTGCTTTACAATGGTGTGTTAGTTTCTGCTTTATAACAAAAGAGAATCAGTTATACATATACATATGTCTCCATATCTCTTCCCTCTTGTGTCTCCCTCCCTCCCAAACTTCCTATCCCACCACTCTATGTGGTCATAGAGCACCGAGCTGATCTCCCCGTGCTATGTAGCTGCTTCCCACTAGCCATCTACTTTATGTTTACTAGTGTATATATCTCCATGCCACTCTCTCTCTTTGTCCCAGCTTATCCTTCCCCTCCCCATATCCTCAAGTCTATTCTCTAGTAGGTCATGGCCTTTATTCCTGTCTTGCCCCTAGGATCTTCATGATCATTATTATTTTTTTTTGTACATTCCATATATATGTGTTAGCATATGGTATTTGTTTTTCTCTTTCTGACTTACTTCACTCTGCATGACAGACTCTAGGTCCATCCACCTCACTACAAATAACCATTTTGTTTCTTTTTATGGCTGAGTAATATACCATTGTACATATGTGCCACTTCTTTATCCATTCATCTGTTGATGGACACTTAGGTTGCTTCCATGTCCTGGCTATTGTAAATAGAGCTGCAGTGAACATTTTGGTACATGACTCTTTTTGAATTATGGTTTTCTCAGGGTATATGCCCAGTAGTGGGATTGCTGGGTCGTATGGTAGTTATATTTTTAGTTTTTTAAGGAACTTGCATACTGTTCTCCATAGTGGCTATATCAATTTATATTCCCACCAACAGTGCAAGAGGGTTCCCTTTTCTCCATGCTCTCTCCAGCATTTATTGTTTCTAGATTTTTTTGATGATGGCAATTCTGACCAGTGTGAGATGATATCTCATTATAGTTTTGATTTCCATTTCTCTAATGATTCATGATGTTGACCATTCCTTCATGTGTTTGTTGGCAATCTGTATATCTTCTTTGGAGAAATGTCTATTTAGGTATTCTGCTCATTTTTGGATTGGGTTGTTTGTTTTTTTGATATTGAGCTGCATGAACTGCTTGTAAATTTTGGAGATTAATCCTTTGTCAGTTTCTTCGTTGGCAAATATTTTCTCCGATTCTGACGGTTGTCTTCTGGTCTTATTTATGGTTTCCTTTGCTGTGTAAAAGCCTTTAAGTTTCATTAGGTCCCATTTGTTTATTTTTGTTTTTATTTCCATTTCTCTAGGAGGTGGGTCAAAAAGAATCTTGCTGTGATTTATGTCATAGAGTGTTCTTCCTATGTTTTCCTCTAAGACTTTGATAGTGTCTGACCTTACATTTAGGTCTTTAATCCATTTCGAGTTTACTTCTGTGTATGGTGTTAGGGAGTTTTCTAATTTCATTCTTTTACATGTAGCTGTCCAGTTTTCTCAGCACCACTTATTGAAGAGGCTGTCTTTTCTCCACTGTATATTCTTGCCTCTTTTATCAAAGATAAGGTGACCATTTGTCCTTGGGTTTATCTCTGAGCTTTCTGTCCTTCTCCATTGATCTATCTTTCTGTTTTTGTGCCAGTACCATACTGTCTTGATTACTGTAGCTTTGTAGTATAGTCTGAAGTCAGAGAGCCTGATTCCACCAGCTCCGTTTTTTGGTTTTTTTTTTTAGGAAAGAGAAGGAAAAATTTTATTCGAGCCAAATTTTGAGCAATATAATCCAGGAAGAGCATCTCAGAAAGCTCTGAGAACTGTTCTGCCTATTAGAGGTCAAGGCACAGTTATATAAGGTTTTTGAGACAGAGGACTGTACATTGAATGATGTATTATTTTTTTTGTCATCTTTTTTATATTTTTAAATTTTTTTTTATTTCTTTTTTTCAACATTGTTCCTTGAGTTTACATTTCATCAACATTTGAGTCAGGATTTAATTAAAACCCATATCTTGCAATTGGATGATCTGTTTCTGAAGTTATTTTTTTTTATTTATTTATTTTGAACATCTTTATTGGAGTATAATTGCTATACAATGGTGTTAGTTTCTGCTTTATAACCTAGTGAATCAATTATACATATACATATGGTCCCATATCTCCTCCCTCTTGCATCTCCCTCCTTCCCACCCTCCCATCCCACCCATGCAGGTGATCACAAAGCACTGAGCTGATCTCCCTGTGCTATGCGGCTG
>RJWK010066474.1:0-11805 GCA_004363435.1 Platanista minor | reverse complement strand
AAAAAGAAATGAAATTGAGTTATTTGTAGTGAGGTGGATGGACTAGAGTCTGTCATACAGAGTGAAGTAAGTCAGAAAGAGAAAAACAAATATCGTATGCTAACACATGTATATGGAATCTAAGGAAAAAAAAAAAAAAGGTCATGAAGAACCTAGGGGCAGGACAGGAATAAAGACGCAGACCTAGAGAATAGACTTGAGGACATGGGGAGGGGGAAGGGTAAGCTGGGACGAAGTGAGAGAGTGGCATGGACGTATATACACTACCAAACGTAAAATAGATAGCTAGTGGGAAGCAGCCGCATAGCACAGGGAGATCAGCTCGGTGCTTTGTGACCACCTAGAGGAGTGGGATAGGGAGGGTGGGAGGGAGACGCAAGAGGGAGGGGATATGGGGATATATGTATATGTATAGCTGATTCACTTTGTTATACAGCAGAAACTAGCACACCATTGTAAAGCAATTATACTCCAATAAAGATGTTAAAAAAATAAAAAATAAAAATAGAAAAATAAAAGGAAGAGGGCGGACAGGAATCACGGTAAGGTGAGAAAAATTAAAAAATATATTTGGTTCATTCTTTAGTTTCCTCATCTGTAAAATGGACGTGAGATGAATACCTACATCTTTCATACCTAAAGTTCTCAAGATTAAACAAAATAATGTATTTTGAAAAAGATCTGGCACAGAGGGTTTGCCAAATATGTGTTTTTCACTTTTTTCCCATCATGTGGGATGCCAACTTATGGCAAAGGATCTTTGAAACATTCCGTAAAAACAATATTTCATAAACATCTTTGAAGTTCTTTTTAAGTTGCATGTAATTTAAAATTAAAATATATACAGCATTTTGAAGTTTATGAAAGTTTTTGACATAAACAATACATTCTCACGAAAGCAAATTGGCCAAGTATCTTTGGACTTAAAAAAACATGCATGCCCTTTGAGTCAGCAATATCATTTCTAGCAATGTTTCCTAAGGAAATAATCAAGTTATAAACAGAACGATTTAGTTCCAAGGGAACCCTTTGATAGTAAAATATTAGAGAAGTTTAAAAGCCCATTGGTCAAGAAGTAGTGAACAAAATGTGGTACATTCACAGTAAAAATGCTTTGATGTCTTTGAAAAAAATAGAGTTGTAGAAATATGTCCATGCTTGTAGCAAGCCATTCACTACATATTATTGAGAGTAAAAAGAAAAAAGGAAAGTTTAAAAATATTTGTGGAGTGTGATGCCATGATTATTTGGCACCATACCCCCTGAGTATATTTGTGGAAGGATATGAACATACATGTAACTATGTTTATCTCCTGGTAATAAGATTACAGGCACATCTTGCCATCAATTTGTTCCGTAGTTCCTGACTTTTCTGTAATAAATACGTATTCCTTGTGAAAAATTAAATGAGTTTTTTTTTTTTTTTTTTAGGATTCTCGTACTTGAAAATGTTGGGATAAAGGTTCTGAGTCCAACCTTTCCCTCCAAGGGCAAGAACAGAGGGACATCTCAGGCATTCGGGTGTGTTTCTCTGGGTGATCACACAATTGTGCAAGTTCAGATAACACCAAGCTCTTAATTCTCCCAGGATAGGCTGGGGTGGAAAAAGTCAGGGCTCACCTATTTTAGCTTGTGGGAAGCAGATACGCACACAGCCAACCTCCACGCAGTCTTTTCCTTTGCCACAGTCCCTGTCTTCTGAACACTCATTTACACAGATTTCTGGCGAGAGGAAAGATGCAGTTAAAAGCTTTGAAGTCTTACGATTAGAAAATAAATACTCTCAATGCCTTTACAATATCTTTCAAAAACCATCAGTTCCCTAGAAATAAATCTAACCAATTATGTGCAGAAAACTACACTATATTACTAAGAAAAAAATTTAACTGTCTTATAAATGAAGAGAGACGCCATGTTCATGGATGAAAAGATTCAGTGTTATAAAGATATCAGTTTCCCCGCAAATTGAAATTTAATACAATCCCAGTAGAAATTGTAGAAGGATTTTTCACAAAAATAGATAAGCTGATTCTAAAAGTTTATATGTAAGTTTCCCAAACCAACAATAATCAAAATAAGAATCAAGACAATTTTAAACAAGGTTACAGGACTTCAGTGTGGTTGGATTAACTGGACTGTCCATATGAAAAAAAGGAACGTGTCCCCTACCTCACACCACACTACAAACTCTGTTCCAAATGGGTTATAGACTTAAGTGAAAGGTAAAGCAATAAAGCTTCTAGAAGATACTATGATAGATAGCTTCATGATCTCGGGATAGGCAAGTATTTCTTAAATATTACAGAAATATTACTGACCATTAAACTAGATAGGTAGATGGAACCTCATTAAAATTAGGAACTTTTCTTCGTTGAATGACACCGTTAAGAGAGTGAAAAGAAAAGCTACATTGGGAGAAAATGTTTATAATACATATATACAACAAACAACTTGTATCCAGAATGCCTTACAAATCAATAGTAACAACTGATAACCTAATAGAAAAATGGGCAGAAGGATTGAACAGACACCTCACAAAGGAGAAAGTTAGAAGTTGTTACAAAAAAATAATGTCAGATTTTGGGAGGGTGATTTTAATTGTGTAGGTTGGCATAATTTTTGAATCTTCTATAATTTCCCCTTAAAAACACACAGAGCAGTCAAAATAGCAAAATTCAAAACACATAGACAACAAAACTGTGGAACAAGGTATCCCTTCAAACTCCAAAATATGAGTGGATGGAAGGAGACGTACCACTGTCATCTACCACACCAGTGAGGTATCTGCATCTGTGCAGAAATCTGCAGGAAGCAATGAGGTGACTGATGGAGAAGACTGGGGACATTGTTCCCATGGGAACTTCCTGAGGAATGTACTAGAGATGGATCATCAGCCAACCAAAGTAATGGAGAGACATCAAAATGGGGACTAGTAAGGCCAATAGATATATACTTACAGTAGAATTAAGACTTAATAATGGTCTATGGAGAGAGTCTATGAAATAGCTATATGTTTTGACAATATACCTATTAAAAATCGGGGAGGGGGAAGGAAAGAACATAGGAAAAGCAGAATAAGCTTGATAAGTACCTTAACGTGATTAAGTGGGAATGAAAGGATATTGCTTAAAATGAGCTGCTGCGGGTAGGGGAGTGGGGAGGAAGGAAAGAAGGAAATTAGCTAATTTCATTATGACTATTACTCGTAGCAGGAAACCTATAGATAATAATAAAAAAAGGGGACCAAGGGTGGTACTCAAAGGTCTTAGTTTAAGGTAACTAATAGAACAAAAAATGAAACCCTTTCTAAATGCAAAACATATAGTAAGAGAGAGGGGAAAGGAGAGAGAGATTACACAAATAAAATAGATTGTATAACAAAAGACTATGTGTCTAACAAAGATATCTACAACAGTAAATAAAATAACAACCAAAATGGTAAGATAAACCACACGTATCTCTTTTAGAGATACATATCAGATCCAACCCAATCTGATAAGGTGAATGGGAAACGCAGGGTGACCGCTCCTTTAGATCAAAGTAAATGCATCTGATCAAGGCCGAATCTCCACTCTGCAGTGGGGACACGCTGCAGCTTCCGTGCCAAACCACCCCCAGGTCTAACACTGGGCTCTGTGCCTTCTCTGCTCTCAGGGAGGATCCCCTCAGCAGCCTCACCTCTGAAAGGAGGTTTCAGAGTATAGGCCACCTCCAGCCCCTTGACGATGAAAGCCAACAGAACAAAGATGGTACCTGTCTTCATGTTGGCCTTTATGTGATGCACGGGCAGAGCCCAGCCCCATTTTATACTCTCAGTGTCACCAGAAAGGAGGGTGGGGCAGGAGGCAGAAGATCTGGAAGAGTATCAAAATATAAGCTCTCAAGGGAGTGCCCTCAGATGTTCTAGTTTCCTTCTTCTATTTTGCAACTGATTTCTCAGATTAGGGAATGGTTTCTTGGAGATGCAAGGCGCAATAGGGAATGGTTTCTTGGAGACGCAAATACCTAACAGGAGAGCTCGGGAACATATTTTAGCCCTTCATTCACTGCTTCATCACAGCTTGCCCCTGGTTTCCCTGGTGCCTTTGGGAACTGTGGTCAAAACACAGAATTTTCTGGGCTTCCCTGGTGGCTCAGTGGTTGAGAGTCCGCCTGCCAATGCGGGGGACGCGGGTTCGTGCCCCGGTCCGGGAGGATCCCACGTGCCGCAGGGTGGCTGGGCCCGTGAGCCATGGCCGCTGGGCCTGCGCGTCCAGAGCCTGTGCTCCGCAGCGGGAGGGGCCACAACGGCGAGAGGCCCGCGTACCGCAAAAAAAAAAAAAAAAAAAAAAAAAAAGTAAATTAGAATTTCAGAGTGCGAGCTTACATTATGAAGCCAGGTGCTGTTTGTCAGGGCCCATCTGGGGTGTCCTGCAGGACGGGTTACACAGAATGGTGAATGTGTGCTTTGAGTGGTTCCCAGGGCTGAGGGTGGAGCCACAATGGTAGTGATGTTTAAAGATCACAAGCTGGGACTTCCCTGGTGGCGCAGTGGTTAAGAATCTGCTGGCCAAGGCAGGGGACACGGGTTCGAGCCCTGCTCCGGGAAGATCCCACATGCCACAGAGCAACTAAGCCTGTGTGCCACAGATACTGAGCCTGCGCTTTAAACCCTGTGAGCCACAACTACTGAAGCCCGTAAGCCTACATCCCGTGCTCCACAACAAGAGAAGCCACCGCCATGAGAAGCCCACGCACCACAACAAAGAGTAGCCCCCGCTCACTGCAACTAGAGAAAGCCCGCGCACAGCAACAAAGACCCAACACAGCAAAAAATAAATGAATAAATAAATTCTTAAAAATAAATAAATAAAATAAAGATCACAAGCTGGGCAGCCCCCTTGGGGGTTGAGAGACATGGTCCCTCTTGGTGACTGGTGTTCTCTGAGCCTATTCTGCTCCATACCAAGAGGTTCCTGGACAGAAGGCTGTGTGGGTGGAGCTACATGAGCAGAACTACAGGAGAAGGACAACTAAATATTCCACAGGGGCCTGTGGAAGGATCCCGCCCTCTTTCCTATCCAAAGATTCTCAAAATCTTTGAGAAAGGCGTATTCAGGTAAAACCCCAATGACCGTGAGAATGAAGAGAAAGTCTGCGTTGTCCTTGGTGGTCAGAGCCTGGACAAATGCCTTAGGACTCCCTGTGGGGAGGCCTGGACAAGCTACCCTAAGAACAGAGAAAGACTCAGCAAGCCACAAGCGGAGGGCTCAGACTGGCCATCTCAGGCAGTGAGCTCACACCCAGGATCTCAGAATCTCTGCAGATGCAAAGGGTAGTAAGCACCCAGGAATGACTCCTCAATCTGAAGGAGGGACCAGGATACCCAGAGAGGGAGCTCAGTCCGGGGTGGAGATCAATGGCTGCAGGCAGCACAGAGAACAGCAGTGGGCCAGCCTTGATCCAAACCCAAGGTGGCTGGCCAGATCCCAGGCTGCTACGTATCGTGGCCTTGTTCGTGGGGCTGGGGCTGGACAGCCCCAAAGAGCTTACAGGAGAATCCTTTGGAGCAGCACTGTTGGCAAGGAGAGGACACCTGAATTCCTCTCAAAAAGTGATGAGACGGGACGATTATCACTTAGTTAATATAATCTGTAAAAGTTCATTTTCACACAACAAACACATGAATGTGCTAAATAATTCAAACAATACAGATATATCCAGAGTAACCTTGCAGGAGGTAATCAATATTACCAGTTTGCTGCATATTTTTCTAAACCCTTTTCCTATGTTTTTACATACACACATATGTGTATATACAAATATATACTTTGCAGAAATGAAGTTATATGTATTAATTTGCTTTATTCACTTAACATTATGTCTTGGAGAGCTTTCCAGGTTAGTCTCTTCTTTTCCTTTTAAAAAATAACTACTGGGCTTCCCTGGTGGCGCAGTGGTTGAGAGTCTGCCTGCCGATGCAAGGGACACGGGTTCGTGCCCCGGTCCGGGAGGATCCCACATGCCGCGGAGCGGCTGGGCCCGTGAGCCATGGCCGCTGAGCCTGCGCATCCAGAGCCTGTGCTCCGCAACGGGAGAGGCCACAACAGTGAGAGGCCCACGTACCACCAAAAAAAAAAAAACTACTATCTAAAATTCCATTATTTGAATGGTTTATAATTTATTTAACCAAACTTCAATTGTTGGACATTTAGCAGGTTTGTGGGTTTTTTGGTTATCAAACAATTTTCTGTGGATATGTATCATACACTTTGTAGTGCTTCCTTTTATCTATATCTATATCTATATCTATCTCAGTATTTCTCCCAGAATAGATGGCTCTAACATGGAAATACAAAGGAGACATCTATGGTAAAGTTGGAAGGTATTGCCAAATTGTCCTGCAAAAAGACTGCACTATTTATGGCTCAATAATATGCATATATATAAATCATATATATATAACATATATATAATATTCATCTATATATATCACACTTTCTTTATTCCTCTATTGATGGGCACCTAGGTTTCTTCGCAGATACGAAATGTGCAGTGTGGGGAATATAGTCAATAATTGTGTAATATCTTTGTATGGTGACAGATGACAACTAGACTTATCCTGGGGATCGTTTTGAAATGTATAGAAATATATATATATATATTTTTTGGCTGTACGCGGGCCTCTCACTGTTGTGGCCTCTTCCGTTGCGGAGCATAGGCTCCGGACGCGCAGGCTCAGCGGCCATGGCTCACGGGCCCAGCCGCTCCGCGGCATGTGGGATCCTCCCGGACCGGGGCACGAACCCGTGTCCCCTGCATCGGCAGGCGGACTCTCAACCACTGCGCCACCAGGGAAGCCCTGTAGCTATTCTTTTTCAGATTCTTTTCCATTATAGGTTATTACAAGATACTGAATATAGTTCCCTGTGCTATACAGTAGGGCCTTGTTGTTTATCTATTTTCTATATAGTAGTGTGTAACTATTAATCCCAACCTCCTAATTTATCCCTCCCCCATGAAGATTTTAATGGACTATTTCCAGCTGTATATAGTCCCATAGGCCCCTTGGGATGTATCCCAGTTGGGGATATAAGGCAAAAAATTCTCACCACAGTAAAGACATTTAATTAGCAGAAGTTGTGTAACCCAATATAATCTGCTGGTTACTCTAGCACTTCAGTTTCAAGTATGAAGGAAAGCATAATTATGGCCTGGAATAGTCTTGCTGAAGTAGGCATTGCAAAAACAGGTGCTGCAAGGTTATTAAGGAGGGACTCTCCCCAACACTAATGACAATACTTGAACTTTATGAAGCATGCAGTTGCCTGGCAGGTCCTGTACTTGTACTTTACACCCACCATCTCACTGAAGGCTCACAAGCCTGAGGGGTTGCTTCCACTGGCACCCCCATGTCCCAGATGAAGAAAGTGAGACTCAAAGAAAATCATGCCTTACAAACACTCCAAACCCACCAGAGACCCACTGATGTGGACTCTCCAGTCCTGGGGTCCAGAAAAGCTCCTCAGATGCTTTTCATGCACATGGAAATAATGAGGAGTGCTTTACCTACCAAATAAATAAAACCTTTATTTCTTTGTGAAAAACAAAACAAAATGATGTCCCTAGAAAAAGTGGATTTCTCGTACTCGAGCAACAATCACAAATTTGGGGATTTGCTAAATTCTCATGACATATTATCATTTGAAAGGGTCAGGTGTCTGCAGCAGCCATGAGATGCAAATGAACAATGAAGGGAGAAGACTGAGTCAAGACCTTGGGAATTCCTAGATGTCCTCCTGTAACTGAGCAGGACTCTATGGGGCCTTCCTGGGACAGACCCCTCTCCCATATCCTCTGCTTTAGCTCCGTTCTGAAGTACCCAGATAACAGTATCTGATGCACATTTCCTGAGTTGCTTTACAGATATAAAATAACCCCCAAATGGAAGAAATTAACTACTTAATGACCATGAGCACATAGTCCCCAGGCCTACTGGAGACTAAGGACTGATCATTTTAACCCCTGCGACACCCTTACCATCAAACAATCGGAGAATTGTGCACTAGCTGATCACAGACCCTGGGACTCCCCTTCCCACCTTGCCTTTAAATAGGCTTTGCTGAGACCCATCTGGGAGTTCAGGCTTTCTGAGCACTAGCTATCCCCGACTCCTTGTATGGCACCTTACAATAAACACTGCACTTTCCTTCACCACAATCCGGTGTCAGTAGATTGGCTTTACTGCCTGCGAGGGAGCAGACTCAAGTTTTGGGTCAGTAACACTCAGCCTGTAAAACCCACCCATCGTACTTGCAGCCATCAGAGTTGTATTTCTTTTATTTTTTAAAATGGCACGAGACCGCAAGGCTGTCACAGCTTCCATGTTCAGACTCCTGAATTTGCTGGAATTCCATTTTTCCTGGAATTTCATATTCCAGAGAGTCATTTCCCAACCCTGTCAAATCCTTTAAACACCCAACTGCACGCTCAGCTCCCCAGTCCCAGATCTTGTTTATGTTTTATCTTTGTCACCTTTTAAGTTAGGCATCTGAGAATGATTAATAGGGTCCCATCCCTGCCCTGGAAGAGGGTGTAGTGGGGCTGGAAGGAGGCCCAGCCCAGGAAGGCTGCCAGCCTTTCCAAGAAACTTGGTGAGCTCAGAGGAGCTTAGCGTTGGACAAATGGGCCAGAGTCATGGACCCAACCCAGGAAGCCATGACAGGACTCCTGGGTCTTTGAAGGGTGGGTGTGCAAAGCAGCTCAGGACAGCCTTGGGGCTGCTGGGCCCGGTCATTAGGAAGAGCTGTGGTTTCTTTCACCCTCTGCAGCTCAACTCACATCCTTGGCTTCTGCTTGCTCAGCTTCTGGCCTCCTGTGAGGAAAATGCCTGTGTCATGGGAACATTACAGAAGACTCTGGGTTGGGGTGAGGTAGTGAGAGGACAGAAAATTTGCATAAACCAGAACATGAGGAAACAGACTCCCTCCCATCTAGAGAGGGAGATGGGAAGAGGCAGGCACCGCAGGAAAGCAGAAAACACAGGGCTGGTGTCCAATGGCGCTCACCCCCATCCTGCCTCATCTCTTCTGGCCCCACCCAGAAACCCAGAGAAACCTCAACCAGACAGTCTTGAAAGCAGATACAAGCTCCCGGGCCTCTGGGTGAGAAAAGGAAGTTTTATGAAAAGAGGAGAAAGGAAAAAACAAAGTCTGATGTTGCACAACAGGTGAAGTCCTACTTTGCCACACCACGAGGAGTCCATGCTGTCATCTGTAACTCCCTGGTAAAGCATTTCTTCATGAGGGTGTTCAGGCATACTGCTGTCTTCCCTGGTGATCCGGCCTCTGTGAAGCTGAGTTTCTCTCTTCTCCACACCTCAGGGGCAGGGAGGTGTGGGGAAAGGGCTCCACTGTGAGGGAGGAGGTCCAGATTCTGGCCCTAACCCTGCCTTCTCTCTAATAATGAAACCAGAGATGAGCCATGGCTTTGCTCTGGAGTTCATTAGACAAATGAGAGGGTGGATTCCTCCAGATAGGAGACCAAGATGCCCAGAGGGCCCCAGGAGTCTCAAGAAGAGTCAGGCTTCCTCTCTCTCTTTTTTTTTTAATACTTATTTATTTTGTTTGGCTGCATCAGGTCTTAGTTGCAGCATGTGGGACCTTTGTTGTGGCATATGGGATCTTTAGTTGCGGCATGCGAACCCTTAGTTGCAGCATGTGGGATCTAGCTCCCTGACCAGGGATTGAACCCGGGCCCCCTGCATTGGGAGCGTGGAGTCTTAGCCACTGGAGCACCAGAGAAGTCGCCGGGCTTCCTCTTAACGTGGCTGGTGGGTGTTGAATCTTTGGTGAAGCTTCAGCCTTCATTCTCAGCTGCTGAAGCAGCCCCTCCTCTTGAGATGCCTCACCTCATCATAATCTGTCACCTAGGAATGTGTCCACTTCGCCCTGAGTTTCTCCTGTGGGTAAGTTTGTCTCATCTTCTAGAATGTTCCATTCCCTTCCACACTAAGCTGGAGGGGGTCATTGTCAATGACCCTTCCACTGGTGATTGTATTAGTTTCCTATTGCTGCTGTAACAAATTACACAAACCTGGTGTCCTAAAAAAACACACTGTTATGCTCTTAAAGTTCTAGAGGTTAGAAGTCCACAATCTGATTCACTGAGCTGAAATCAAGGTGGCTGCGCTCCTTCTGGAAGTTTTAGGAGAGAAACCATTTTCTTGCCTTTTCCAGCTTCTAGAGCTGCATTCTTGCATTTCTTGGCTCGTGGCCTCTTCCTCCATCTTCAAAGCCAGCAGCATGGCATCTTGCTTTTGTTATCACATTGTCTTCTCTTCTGTGGTCACATCTCATTCTGCACCCTCTTATATAAGGACACTTATGATCAGATTTAGGATCCAGACAAATAATCCAGGATAATCTCTTCATCTCAAGATTCTTAACTTGATCACATCTGCAAAGGCTTTTTTACCTTATAAAGGAATATTCACAGATTGTGAGGATTAGGATGTGAACATCTTGGGGGCCATTATTCAGCCTACCACAGTGATCTATACCTTGTCTCAGGCCTGGGGATCATGAATTCTCTTCCCAACCCCTTCCCTCAGAATGGTGTTGTGTATCTTTCACCGAAGACCATACCCTAACCTTCCTGGCCACCCCAATTACCCCTCCTTTCCCTCCCTTTAGGCCCTGAGGATATTGGTTCAATGGAACTTCCTATGATGATAGGAATGTTCTACATCTGCACCATGCAACATGGCAGCCATGAACCACATGTAGCCAGTGAGCACCTGAAATGTGGCTAGTGCAACTGAGGAATTGAATTTCAAATTTTATTTAACTGAAATTAAATTTAGTTGAAATTTAAATAGCTACTTGTGGCTAGTGGCTATGTATTGGACAGCTCAGATCTAGGCAGATGAGAAGTAGAAACCAAGACCAGTCAGGTTCTTTGCTGCTAGCCTCTTCTCACACATTTTGGGATCAGTTCTGCCCCTCCCCAACATCCTTCTCTCAGTCCCTGAAGAATCTGAAAGAGGTTTCTACAGTAGCTCTGGGATGATGGAAGTGGCTGAGGACAGGGCAAGGAAGGAAATTGTGTCTGTTGGCCCCAGAGTGGTACATAGTCTCAGTTCTGCTTTTGCATCAGACTAAGAACATTCAAACAAGAAATGTAAGTCATAACCACAATGAGGTATCACCTCACACTGGTCAGAATGGACATCACCAAAAAGTCTACGAGTAATAAATGTTGGAGAGGGTGTGGAGAAATGGGAACCCTCCTACACTGTTGGTGGGAATATAAACTAGTAAAGCCACTATGGAGAACAGTATGGAGGTTCCTTAAAAATCTAAAAATAGAGCTACCATATGATCCAGCAATCCCACTCCTGGGCATATACCCTGAGAAAACCATAATTTGAAGATACATGCACCCCAATGTTCATTGCAGCGCTATTTACAATACAGTAGCCAGGACATGGAAGCAACCTAAATGTCCATCGACAGATGAGTGGATAAAGAAGATGTGGTACATATATACAATGGAATACTACTCAGCCATAAAAAAGAATGAAATATTGCCATTTGCAGCACATGGATTGACCTGAAGATTATCATACTAAGTGAAGTCAGACAAAGAAAGACAAATACTGTATGTTATCACTTATATGTGGAATCTAAAAACAAAACAAAACAAAACAAATGAATTTATTTACAAAACAGAAACAGACTCACAGACACAGAAAACAAACTTACGGTTACCAAATGGGAAAGGAAGAGAGGGGAGGGATAAATTAGGAGTATGGAATTAACAGAT
>RJWK010066473.1:0-11819 GCA_004363435.1 Platanista minor | reverse complement strand
ATATATGCACTACCAAATGTAAAATAGATAGCTAGTGGGAAGCAGCCACATAGCACAGGGAGATCAGCTCGGTACTTCGTAACCACCTAGTGGGGTGGGATAGGGAGGGTGGGAGGGAGGGAGACGCAAGAGGGAAGAAATATGGGAACATATGTATATGTATAACTGATTCACTTTGATATAAAGCAGAAACTAACACACCATTGTAAAGCAATTATAATCCAGTAAAGATGTTAAAAAAAAAAGAGGTGAGGAAACTGCAGCTCAGATATGGTCACATGGGTAACAGCTAGTTCTCAAACTAATATGATTCTGGGCTGAATGGGCTGAAAAGGATTCCGCCAAGGCAAAGAGGGGAATTAAATTTCTTTGCTCCTAAAATAATCATGTCACTATGGCAAAAATTGGACTTTTATTAGACTATTGGGATTCTTGCCTTCATTATTAACTCTATATTCATATTCTGTATAGGCAGTTCTGTGTTTTGATGCTAGTGTCACATGGGACAGTTACAACCAAGGCTGTAGTACCAGTTCTAGTCACCTCATACCTAATAATTCATTTGCACTTTTTATTGAAGTATAACAAACTCAAATCATGTACCATCAACGGGAGCCAGCAACCAATCCTCAGAGCCAACCCTTGAACAGGGTAGCATGGTTTGGAGGATGAGTATCAAAACACTTCCTGGGGGAGGTGCTGAGGCCAAAATTAAGTCCACCCTCTTGGTCAGAGAGCCTCAGGAGCCAACGTCTAGAGCCAAATGTGGGAGGGGAGCTGAGCAACCAGGAGAACTAAGAGCTGGTTGGAAGTAGTCTCAGATTAACAGATGAAGGACAAGTTTGCATCCTTGTGACATGTATTTTACCTGTTTCAAGTACACATGGGATGAGTAGACCATCGCTGACACATTCTAGCCCGGTGAAGATCATGTTTTCATCATATATTACTAATTTACCACTTTGGCTTCTACCCAGTTCTCAGTGCTATGCCTGGCATATGGCATAGCAATAAATACTGGCTGAAGTATATAAATGAACAGATTTTTTCAGTGTGCCCGGAGATTGACGTTTCTAGATTTATAAACCTTGACCCCAACCTGAGAGGAGGCCCACCTGAGTGGCCAGCTGGCATTCCTCTTCCGCTTTGTTAACAAACAAGATCCCCAGTTTGAAGAACACAGACTTCCCTAACAGGAAGCCATTTCTGCGTCAGTGCAGGAAATCTGGGCTCTCCTCTTAAAGAAGTTGGGAAAGAACCCTGTGACCTTGTCCCTTATCCTCAGAGGGAAAAGTCTAGGAGAAAAATCTGTTTCACAAAAGCAAAAGCATGTGGCCAAGCTGTAACCTCACTGAGCTCCTCAACCAGACAGCTCACCCTAGACCTTTGTCTGCAGCTCTTAGCTCAGGGTACAGAGAGGCACTCATGGAATTCAGCCCAGATATGCATTTCCTTTTATACTAATTCCCTCTAACTGCTGTACACTGGGTTCCCAAGTTTTCATGCACCAATCTTTCAAAGCAGATTCCCTAAGAAATTTCTAGTGGCCAAAACACAGGAAAGAGCTAGAAACCTGAGGAGGAAAGAGAAAATCCTACGTGAGTAAATCAGAAACATGGTTGGAAACCAAAACCACCCAGAAGCTTCAAATATGAAAAAATATTTTCTAAATATTTTTAAAACTACTCTTTGCCTATTTATTTAGATCTTACTTTCTTCTAATAGAGAAACTTAAGTCACATACACATACATATTTGCTCCATGAAAGGAATAATGAGGTGGAAATATGTGTTTTATTTAAGGGCAAGACTGACTGGGTTCATATTCTGACCACCCCATTAATCAGCTATGTGACCTTGGGTTGATGCCTCTGGCCTCAGTTTCCTCACTTATAAAATAGGGATGATAATAATACCTCGTAGGAATATTGTATGAACTGACCTCCACTTGAGGCCCAAGAGAAAAAATATTTACATCTATTGACCACCTATTAAGTACCAAGATTGTACTAGGTACTTTTTCGTACTTAAATTCAATGCATCTCACAACAATCTTATAAAGTAGATATTATTATTCACATTTCATAGATAAAATACTAGAAGCTCAGAGAGTTTGAATTATTTGACCAAAATAACATAGACATTAAGGGAAAGGCTGATATTTGAATCCACATCTTCCTGACAGCAAAACCTCAAAGCTGTAGACAAGGCAGCTCCCTAGATCCCCAGCCATCATGTAGTGGTTCCTTGTTCTCATAATGATGAGTGATCAGCTTTCCCCAAATGCTCAGCTACTGCCTCCTCTGAACTCTCACAATGCAGGGACTTCCTCACATGTGGAAGAGAACATTTAAATCTAATGCCTGGGTCTGAGTTCTCTCCACTTAAGATATTAAGAAATACACGTTGCTAAAAACAGACTTTATACAATGCAAGAGGAGCACAAATATCACTGAAAATACCCTCTTTTCACAATGCTTAAGGATTGCTTGTATGGCTCAGCCTACATTCCAAAAGCTTTGGTTTGTTGCACCCTGAAAAAATTCATGGGCTAATACAGTGCAAGATCATGTAATAGTACTCAAATGTACTCAATAAATGATAGATTTTACTATCAACTCACTTTATCTTCAAAACAACATTATGAGATATTTGTTATCTCCGTTTTACAGATGAGGAAACCAAAGCTTGGGGAATAAAGCAACTAAATAGCTATATTGGTTGCTGCATATTAAATTACCCCCAAAACTTTGTAGCTTAACACAATGATAAACATTGATTATCTCCCACAGTCTCTGTAGGTAAGGAGTTGGAAAATGGCTTGGATGGGTACTTCTGGCTTAGGATTTGTCATGAGGTTTCGGTCAAGCTGTCAGCTGGGACTACAGTTATTGGAAGGCTTGACTGGGACTGGAGGATTTGTTTCCAAGGGGGCTCACACACTGGTGCTAGTTGTTGGTGGGAAGCCTTAGTTCATCCCCATGTGGGCCTCTTCATGGGCTGATGAGTGTCTTCATGACATGGCATCTGGCTTCCCTCAGAGTGAGCCACCCAAAATATAGAGAACGAAATGGAAGTTATCCATTTGGTTACCCACAGCATCACTTCAACCACATTCTATTTGTTAGAAGCAAATCTCTGAGTCCAACCCACATTCAGTGGAGGGAGAAAGAGCCTCCACTTTTGTAGAGGAAGTGTGTCAAAGAATCTATGACATATTCTGAAATCACCACAAAGGCAGAACTGGAATTCGCATTTATCCCTTTCTGACCATACAACTCCAGCTCTTTTTCTGATACCCAAGGTAGGAAAAACATAGCATAAATGTTTCCACAGCTCACCTCTGCATCTGTAATAGACCTCATAAGCCATCCAAGTACTCGTTCTGCTGAAGCTTGACTTGGCCTCAGGATCCCTCTCTCACACCATGTTCCAGGAAATCACCACCAAATCATTCAGTTAGCACACAAGTAGAAACACACTGCATCCCTGCCCCTCCCCACCCAAACCACACTTATATAGAAAAATCTCACAGGTATGTAGGTTCTGGCTATCTTAGAGTCCCTAATCTTGAGGATCACCTTTTGAACTGTCTGTAAAACAAGATTTTTAATAATGAACCCCTCTCACAAAAGTGCTCTAGGAAGAAAATATTTTAGGAAGCCTCATTTGTTCTAACTTTCAGAAAATCCTCCAAATTCCAGAAGTCCACTGTAACTGTGCAGACACACCCCAGTAATGCCATTTATTCTCTAATGACAGGAGGAGAGGACTGTATTCAACATCTGCAGTGTTCTTTACTTGGTACAGGGGCTCTCACCCATGGGTGTACATTGCAGTCACCAGTGCCAGGACCTGGCCCCATCACAGAGATTCTGATGTGATTGATCTGGGGTGCAGCCCGAGGTCTGGGGACTTTTCAAAACTCCCCACTAATGAGTCTAATGTTCAGCCAGTTCTGAGAACAACTGACTTAGCACTTCATTTTCATTGCCAAATAAGTGATCCCGCTGTGTATGCATTAAGGCATGCCACTCTGTAATGGCTAAATGAACATATTAAAAGAATCTGGAGTGATTAACCCCCAGGCAATATTCAAAATTTACTACTGTTTTTCAAAATATCAATCTCAGTTTTTGACTTTAGATTGCCTTCCTTTTGTAGTTTTTCCCATCTCTATTAAATGAACCAACCCACCTGATTCAATAAAAACCCAATTATTCTTCACTTTTATGTGACTTTAACAAACATTTTTTCATAAGCATCTCCCAAGCCCCCTTTTTTCACACAATGTTCACTTCCCTCCATAATTCTTCCCAGTATATCAAAAATATGAGATCACCTTGGAGCAAATGTAAAATTCTCCTGCTCTGGGATTTTATGATAGCTTTTAGTAAATACTTTTCTCATACCCACATAGTCAACTCTTACTTTCCTAGGTTAACAAAGAGAAGGATTAGCCAGATAATCTAAAACTCAAAACACCACTTTTGGGCTTCCCTGGTGGCTCAGTGGTTAGGAATCCGCCTGCCAAGGCAGGGGACACGGGTTTGAGCCCTTGTCCAGGAAGATCCCACATGCCACGGAGCAACGAAGCCCGTGCGCCACAACTACTGACCCTGTGCTCTAGAGCGCATGAGCCACAACTACTGAGCCTGTGCGCCACAACTACTGAAGCCCACATGCCTAGAGCCCATGCTCTGCAACAAGAGAAGCCACTGCAGTGAGAAGCCCATGCACCGTAACAAAGAATAGCCCCCGCTTGCCGCAGCTAGAGAAGGCCCGCGTGCAGCAACGAAGACCCAATGCAGTCAAAAATAAATAAATAAAATAAATTTTTAAAAAACAACAACGCTTTTCTCTCAAATATCACATCTATCCTAAAAAAGAGATATTTTTAACTGAGACATTTTCATCTTTACACCTTAGCCAAGGCAAGGACAAATGATCACCATAAGATATTGAAGGATTCTTGGGCTAGAGGGATGGCTGCAATCCCCTTAACACAGTTCCCACACTTTATTTCACATTAAAATCGTATGCCAGGTTGCACCCCATATAGTTATATCAGCATCACTGGGGGTGAAAGTCAGGCATTTGTACAGTTTGTAGAAACTTCCCAGGTAATTCCAATGTGCAAAAAAGTTTGGGAACTACCATCCTAACACTTTACTGCTAAATCTTTGTAGGTCTGTGAGCAAAATTAATTTTCCATATCTTTAAACTACTTTAAGAAAAAAACACCTACTCAGATTGGAAATATTTGTTCATATCAAAGTTTATTTACTGGGCTATCCCATGTTACACAGTGAAGAACTTGAAAAATTCAAATGTCTCTTCATTTACCAAGATCTAAAATTAAAGCAGAACAGGGACTTCCCTGGTGGCTCAGTGGTTAAGAATCCACCTGCCAACCAGGTTCAATCCCTGGTCTGGGAAGATCCCACATGCCGTGGAGCAACTAAGCCCATGCACCACGACTACTGAGCCTGCGCTCTAGAGCCGGTGAGCCATAACTACTGAGCCCGTGTGCCACAACTACTGAAGCCTGCGTGCCTAGAGCCCACTGTCTGCAACAAGAGAAGCCACTGCAATGAGAAGCCCGTGAACTGCAACGAAGAGTCGCCCCCGCTTGCCCCAACTAGAGAAAGCCCTCGTGCAGCAACAAAACCCAATGCAGCCAAATAAACAAATAAATAAATAAATAAAATTAAAGCTGAACATATTTCAATAACGTATTACCCATTGGATTTGGAGGCAAAATAAAAGTCAAATTTATCACTGTGCTCCTTTTTCTCCCTTTACTGTACTGATTGTCTAGATACAGCATAAATGTTTCACAAGTAAAGACCAAATGAAAATTGATACTGAGAATTGGGTTTTTAATCATAAAACTAAATTATATTTATATTGCAAGGGATAACCATTTATTAAACACAAATTACCATCTATACCACTTTTTCCTTTCTTAATCCTATACTACCTCCTTGTGACATAATTCATTAGCTGATTTAGGTCATTAATTTTTTTTCCAGTTTTTTTGAAAAATAATTGACATACATCACTGTGTAAGTTTAAGGTATATAGCATGATGGTTTGATTTACATACATTGTGAAACGATTACCACAATAGGTTCAGCTCATTCATTCTTATATGGTATCCTTATTTTTAATGTCTTATAGGGATTATAAAACCCTTAGGAGAAGGGATCACATACATCAACTAATATTTATTGAGCATCTACTATGTGGCTGGAGCTATGTTAGCCCATCAGAAGGTTTTTGTGTCCCCTATAGCTGTGTTATTCAATTTGCAGTTCACAATCAGTAGTACAAATCAACTTAGTGGTCTGACCACCTTTTTATTAATGAAATAGTATAAAACAGAAGCAAATAGGAAGGAATAGCAAATAGCATATTACGGATATACCCACTTTTAAGGATAATTTTCAGTAAAGGAAACTTTATTTCACTGTGTATGTGTGTGTGTGTGTGTGTGTGTGTGTGTGTGTGTGTGTGTGTGTGGAGTGGGTTTCAATGCAAATTATTTTTCTCCATTAAAAAGATTTGAAATACATTGGTATAGAACAGTGTTCTGTACATCATAGTGTTCTGTAAATATTTCTTGATTAAATGAAAGAAGTCAAAAGTTCTAGAAATGGGTTTTTTTGTGTGTGTGTGGTTTTGTTGTTTTCAAAGCTGTCAGAAGCTTCTTACTATAAACAGAAGTCACCTAGTAACAAGTATTCATTTGGCAGCTCTGAACACTGAAGGGGCCTCTTTTCCATATGTAAATATAAGGGGCTGAGGCCCCTGCGGGGAGAAGAGCAGGCAGGACCTCTGTGGCCTGGAAGGCTCATTTCCCCAGCCCTGTTGGTGTGCAGAGCTGGTTTTCTGGGCCATGGACCTCTTTGTCTAAGTATCAAGATGCCTCCTGGGAAAATAAGAGATGGACACCTGACTCTGTCCATTTAGAGCTTCAAAAGGCATGGAATGGTCCCAGCCAAGGACCATAGGCAGCAAAGGGACCTTTCCATGAGGCAAGGGGAGTCTGGGCTGGCTTGGAGCCCATAGGACTGAGATAACCCCAGCACAGCCAAATGGAGGAGGCTTTGACATGAAGAAACTGTGCTTCCTGCAAAGAGAAGCTGATGGAGCCTTGGGAAATCATACAGAAAAATAATAAAGATATGACAGTGATTAATATCCCAAACTGATTTTTTAAAATGCATACTAGTGATTTGGAGGGCTGAAACTCAGGCACTTTTAACTTACTAGTAGCCACTAATTGTCTACCATACTCTGCATCCCCATGATCCTATGATTGTGATTAATGAGGTCATTTATTTTTGTTGTTATCCATATGACAAAAATAACGTATACAGCCCATTTATACTTTGAGCTCCTTCAATGGCTTCACTTCACTGAGATGAGGAGAATGTGGCCACACTCAAAGATGGCCAAGAATTCTACATAGGGTTAGGTCAGATGAAGCATAGTATTTCACTGTCATGTATATATAGTTTGAATGATGAATAGACACATACAAATTGATTCAATTAGTAGATATCTGGGTGCTTACCATATGCTAAGCACAAGAAAATAAAATATGATTTTTTATAGTATAGAATTATAATAATGTTCCACCCACATTAGTGATATGACTAAGGAGCCACTAATTGCCATATGGGTTCAAAATGATGGCATTCAGAGCAGACATTAAGATAACTTGAACAAATTTTAAAATATTACTTGAAAACACAAAATATCACAAAATGAGAAAAATCTATAAAGACAGACTTAAGAATAAGCCACCAACATACTTGACTCACATCAAAACAACAGACTTTAGACAGAGGTTATCTGAGCAACCACTTGCATGAACATCTTGATGGATAAAATTTATAGAAATGTATAATCATGCATCTCTTATGTTTCATTCTCAAAATGTTTAGAATGTTTACAACTTAGTTGTAATATTTGGCATACTTGCTTCCTTACTGAGTCATTACAACATGTTCGTATAGTTTTCTTTCCAAATCAACGTTTACATACGTTTTAGTAAGACAACCTGTGTTCTCCATGGTTTAAATTGCCGTGTGGATGTTCAGTGGCCTTCCTTTAGGGAAGAGGCAATAATCTGACAAAAGCCTTTTCTCATTGCAAAAGGAAGAAAAATGTCTTTGTGGAATACTTTTCTCATTCATTATCCTCCCCTCTGCAAACTACTGTTTGACAAGCCTGTAGACATTCTGTGATAAGCAGGAGTGCTGTCACCAGAAATAGGCTCCACAGGACTGAAAATAGCTTTCTTGTAGAAGAATATCATCTTGCTTTTACAGATCTGAAGAAGGGTTAGGAGAAAGATTTGATGAACGCTTTCTAGGCTAGTTGAATTCTGCTTGGAAAACCCAGCTTTGGTTTAGATCTTTCCTCCTCAGAAGATGGGAGGTTTTATTCTTGCACAGTATAAATCATGGTCTTTCGTCTCTTCTCCAGGGATAAGTAAGATACCAAGTACACTGTACAGCACAGGGAACTTCACTTCGCTGTACAGTAGAAACTAACACAAAATTGTAAAACAACTGTACCCTAATAAAAAAAAAGATACCAAGTACACATTGAACTATTTTATTAATATTTGCTCATGTATCTTAACTTTTCAGTTTCTCTGAGATTTTTTATTTCTTATAACTGTTGTTTTTCTTTTCTGGTTATAATAATTAGAGACACTTTCAATATTTTGTAATTGCAGTTTGAATTGAGATCCATGTAAACTATACTCAAAGTTCAGCACATCATTTCAGTGTACATGAGAAAAGGCCTAGGACTGGAAACCAGGTGACCTGAGTTCTAGTTCAGCTCTATCACTAGCTACCTATGTGATCCTGAGCAAGTCCCTTAGCCTCTCTGGGCCTGAGTTGTCTCATCTACAAAATGAAGAACTTAAAGGAGATGTTTTCTCCTCCTTTGGATGTTTAGTTAGACCTCCTTTAGAACTAATTTTAGGGCTAAAATTGCATGATTTTGGTTTAGAACTGTTTCCCCTGCAAGACCTTTGTGCTAAATGTTGTACATTAGCTATTCACAAACTATCCACAGCTCCCTTCTTGCTTGCCTTCCTCAATCATGGACTGGAAAGCTAATATTCTTCATTCTCATACTCCCTTGCACTTAGATGAGATGGTCATATAAGCAAGTTCTGGCCTATGATGTTAGTTGAAGTCTCTAGGAGGAACTTCCAGAAAAGCTTTTTTTTTTTTTTTAAATTTATTTATTTTGGCTGCTTTGGTTCTTCGTTGCTATGCGCGGGGTTTCTCTAGTTGCAGTGAGCGGGGACTACTCTTTGTTGCAGTGCACAGACTTCTCACTGTGGTGACTTCGCTTGTTTCGGAGCTCGGGCTCTAGGCACGTGGGCTTCAGTAGTTATGGCACACGGGCTCAGTAGTTGTGCCTTGTGGCTTCTAGAGCACAGGCTCGGTAGTTATGGCACATGGGCTTAGTTGCTCCACAGCATGTGGGATCTTTCCAGACCAGGGCTCGAACCCATGTCCCCTGCACTGGCAGGCGGATTCTTAACTACTGCGCCACCAGGGAAGCCCCAGAAAAGCTTTTTTTAAAAGAATAGATTCAGCTGTAATATCCCTACCCCGTTTCATTCCCTCTTCTATCTTCCTGCTTGTGATGTGGACATGAGCCTGAAGCTGCAACATGTGACCATGAGGCACAAATATAAGGACAAAGGCTATACAGTAGTGCTAGTGGAAGAAAAAGATGAAAAGAGCCTGATTTACAGATGCATCCCTGAACTATCATACCAGACCTAGCCTGGCCTACATTACGCTTCTTACTGCTTAAAGCAAATAAATCCTTACCTATTTAGAGCACTGTTAATTGGGCTTTCTGTAAGCCGCAAATGAATGCAGTCATAATAAACCTTAAAAATAATCATTGCCAGGGAGCTTCCCTGGTGGCGCAGTGGTTGAGAGTCTGCCTGCCAATGCAGGGGACATGGGTTCGGGCCCTGGTCTGGGAAGATACATGCCGCGGAGCAGCTGGGCCCGTGAGCCACAACTGCTGAGCCTGCACGTCTGGAGCCTGTGCTCCGCAACAAGAGAGGCCGCGATAGTGAGAGGCCCGCGCACCGCGATGAAGAGTGGTCCCCGCTTGCCATAACTAGAGAAAGCACTCGCACAGAAACGAAGACCCAACACAGCCAAAGATAAATAAATAAATAAATAAATTTTTAAAAATAATAATAATCATTCCCGGGCTTCCCTGGTGGTGCAGTGGTTGAGAGTCCGCCTGCTGATGCAGGGGACACGGGTTCGTGCCCCGGTCTGGGAAGATCCCACGTGCCGCGGAGCGGCTGGGCCCGTGAGCCATGGCCGCTGAGCCTGCGCGTCCGGAGCCTGTGCTCCGCAATGCGAGAGGCCACAACAGTGAGAGGCCCGCGTACCGCAAAAAAATAAAAAATAAAAAAATAATCATTCCCAAAGAGTAATGATTTTAGAACGTACTTCAGTAACTTTAGAATTAATTCTCCTCCTTAGAATCAGTTTCCACTTCGAAATGACTTTCCTTTGCCTTTGTTTAGAGCTTTTGTAACCCCTCCTCAGCCTTTGGGACCCTACCCATCACCCTCTCCCTCTATGAAGTCCTCCCTGCCTCTTCCAAGTAGAGCAGACCACAGCCTCCTCTGTGCCTCCACCATATCTGGCACTCTCCTCTATTTTTGCCCCTATCTCATTTTACTGGGACTTATTTAGTCTAGCTTTCATCCTTATTAAACCAGGAGTCTCCAGAGGGCAGTCAGCATGTCTTACACAGCTTTGTTTACCCCAAATATAGCTTTGAACCTGGTACATAATAGATGTTCAATAAATGGTAGTTTGGTTATTTAATTTTGAATGAGTGCATTAATTTATTAATATTATAATCATTTGGCAAACTCATTGCTTATGTGGAAGTGGCTGGGGACAACTGGACTTCATGCTGATCATTCTATATGGAGATGGTATAATTCTTGATAATTCTACCTGGGCTGTATAACTGACACTGTCATTTACCTCTGAACACATTCTGTTGCAGCAATAGGATTGACCCTGAATTTGCTTATTAATTTAAGGGAAATAAAATATGTTATTAAGGTCCTGAAACTCATGAGAGTGAAAAGCAAGGAGCTTTTCACAAACAATGCTCAGTAAACATTTATTATGCCTGGGAAGCATGCATTATGCCTTTCCTGGGACAGCATTATTACAAATGGAAGATATGGCAAGATATTAATTCTTTCTGATCTATTGATTTCGTGGCTTAGCACAGAAAGAAGACATTCAGAACTGCAGATTGTGTGTGTTTTTAAGTCAAGAACTATCCTAAAAAGGTCAAAAAAGTAATTGGGATGTAATAGGATTGTGTGAGATTACATTAAAGCCTACAGTTATTCAGTTTATTACATTTTGCTATGAACCATTAAAATGTCTATCTGTCTAGGCAAATTGAAGCTGATTCAGTTATGCTTAAGAATGCTCAGATAATTAATATTTTAGTGGTGCTCATTCACTGAGGCTATGGATAAAACATGTTTTCTCAAGGGAAGTGATTTGTCTAGTGAAGAGCAGCACAGTTGGGAAGAGTGTCCTGAAACTTTAGTAATTCACATACCAAATGCACAATTTGGGCTACAATTTTTACCTGTACTAGAATAAAATTAATGAACTCATTGTTTTCCTTTTGGAAACTTACTCTTTTTCCTTTTCTACTTAAGTAAATTTATTTTAAGAAGAACTGCAAATCTCCACCACAAATTTAAATAAA
>RJWK010066472.1:0-11819 GCA_004363435.1 Platanista minor | reverse complement strand
CGGGGACGACGACTGTGTCCTAATGATGAGCTAGCTGGTGGCTGGTTCTGTGTCTTCCTCAGCTGTGGGTTGAGACTTAGGTCAAGGTCCCTCATCAGGCAATGGACAGAACTGTCCCGGAAGCCCATCCATCTCCTCTTTTTTCTGCTTTGACCTCAGGCAGGTGGAGTGTGATGATGCAAAACCCAGCTGTGGGATGACTTTTAAGGAGACATTGTTGTGGTTGTGCTGCCTTCTTGTAAGGCTGGCACTGAATTCCTTCAAGGAGATTCCTTTATGTTTTCTCAGAGCATCTCAGAAGCACTTGTTCTCTGGTATGACACACATGACCCTAACTCACAGGTCTTCTGTTCACAGGCTATGGGGCATGGAGTGCTGGACCTGCCAACACCCAGGGTAAGTGGGATGGACCTGCTTTTCAGGGAGGCATGGGCTACCCACCCCCCAGCACCAGTGTGACATAGCTGGGACCAGGAAACCTTTTTTGTAAAGGGCCAGATAGTAAATTTTGGGGGGCTTTGCAGGCTACATGGTCTCTGTAGTGCAAAAGCCACTGTAGACAGTTTATAAACAAGTAGGTAGAACTGTGTGCTGATAATATTTACTTAAAGACACTGGAATTTGCATATCGTATGACTTTCATGTGTTGTGGAATAGTCTTTTTTTTAACAACTTTTGTTTAATTCTAAATAAATACCTGAGGGTATAACTAAAGACTTTTATAATTAATAGCCTTCACTTTTTAGTAGCTTTAGATTTATACGATTGAGCAGATAGTACATAGAATTCCATACACTCCTCCTACCTTCACCCCAGTACAGTTCCCTTATATGTTATAATTCATAAGCCAATGTTGATGTATTGTTATTAATTATAGCCTAGAGTTTATATTAATGTTCACTCTGTTAAACAGTTCTATGAGTTTTGACAAATGTGTAAATGATGTGTTTTTTGTCAAAATTAGTATGTCATGAAGTATTCTTTTGATTATGTTTTTTTTTTTTTTTCTTTCCTGACCATTTAAAAACATAAAACCCATTCTTAGCTTGCAGGCCCTACAAAAACTGGGCTATGGACTAGATTTGGCCCGTGTGCTGACCCTGCTTGTGAGTCTATATCATGGTGCTAAGTGTGTTTGAAGTACCAGAATGTGCTTTTTGGTGGGCGAGGTTTTCTCCTTTTTGCCAGCATTTGTTCCAGGGGATGGGATAAGGGTTTACTTTGTTTTCTGAGCCTGGAGCTTGGCCCTAGCACCACTGGGAGCAGGGTGACTTTTCTGCCCGTCACTGAGTTTCCCAGGAGGAGGTCTTCTGTGTTATTCAGGCACATGATGACCCCTTGCTCAGGTAAGTTAGGGACATGATTTTCCACCAGTGCACTCTCTGTGCTGTTGGCAGTACCTTAGTTCTGGCTCCTGGTGAGAACTGGCGCTTCAGAAGGGCTCTCTACCTAGGGACCTGGCCTGGGCGGCCTCTTGGCTGGTGGCCCACGCTGGACTAGCTTCCTGGAAAAAGGCTGCTGTGTCCTTTCTGTTGCCCTAATGGAGGAGATCAGGCTAGCTTAGGAGAGAAGCCCTGACTGTGCTCCGCTGAGTGCTCTGTAGGAAACGAGTTTTACCGCTAGCGAACTGCAGCCTTTCCTGGCCATAATGAGCAGCCAAGGGTGCCTCCTGGAGCACTGACATAGCCACCCTCAGCCCTGGCCTGTGCATAGTGGATGAGGCGACAACTGTCCTTCAGCGGCCCGGCTGTGGTGGGGGGAGGGGATGTGTCTCAGATGCTTTTGTTTTGCAAACAAAACTCTTGTTTGTTTTTGTTTCTTCTAAGGTGCATATGGAACTGGTGTGGCCAGTTGGCAAGGTAGGCCCTTCTGGGGGTCCGTGGGTGGGTGAGTGGGCCTCCAATCAGCTCCGATCAGGAGTTGGATCCCCAACTCCCCTCCTAGATGTGCTCACAGGTGTTCTGAAGGCTCAGCAGACTGGGCCTGAGGTGTTGAGGAGGGCTGGGGGGCAGGCCTCCAGGGGAACTTGCTGGAGATGGGGGGTGGGGAGAGTTGTGGTTGTATTCTGGGAGCAGCAGCTCTTTGGTGGGTCCGTCAGTAGTCCCAACTGCTGGCTCCTGGGCTCTCTTACTTTGGATGAGAAGCAAGCCTTAGGATCTGGTATAGAAAACCCATTGCTCAGAGTTGAGGCTGTGCCCCTGCCCTCCTCCTGCTGCCTCTTGGTAGATGACTTGTGCAGTGTTGGGGTAATGCCACAAGCACTTGGACCCATGACCCTTTTCCTTCTCCGTGGGCAGCAGGTGCTCCTCCCCAGACTTGTCCACCATGGGCTGGCCTTGTGGCTGCTGAGATGTGATTTAGTTTTTCTTCCCTCTGTCAGGTTATGAAAACTACAATTATTATGGTGCCCAGAACACCAGCGTCACCACAGGAGCAACCTACAGCTACGGCCCAGCCTCGTGGGAGGCCAGCAAGGCCAGTGATGGCCTGGCACCTGGGGGCCCTGCCATGCATATGGCTTCTTACGGCCCAGAGCCATGCACCGACAGTTCCGACTCCCTCATCGCCAAGATCAACCAGCGTTTGGACATGATGTCCAAGGAAGGAGGCAGGGGCGGGAGCAGCGGCAGTGGGGAGGGCATGCAGGACCGGGAGAGGTGATTATAGACCTGAGCCCTTCCCGGGGGATCCCGCATGCCCAGCTTTGTGTAGATGGGAGTGGGCACCTGCTCGTCCAGGGAGGGCTCTTCCCCAGCTCCCTCCTGAGTGTAGGATAGATAAATTGAGCCGTTGTTGGGGCCGAGGTGTGTAATAGGACTTGCTGGTTTCTTGAGTGGTGGGGCTTAGGGCATGACTGTTAGCTAAACTATTGCAGACTCCTTATTTCTGCATCAGGTGCCTAGCAGACTCTCCCCATTCCTGTGGCCAGGGCTTCATGCCCCTTTTCAACAGTGTTTGAAAGGGATTTTGGTCTGCTTTATTTTCTGACCATCTAGGAGGGATGTGTGGTGGTTTAGTTTTGCTGTTCTGAATGTAGGGAAGTCAGCTTGCAGGAGGCGTTGAGGTGCCCGGACAGTGTGGTGATGGGTTGTGCTTTCTTTGCAGCTCCTTCCGCTTCCAGTCATTAGAGTCCTATGATTCCAGGCCTTGCCTGCCCGAGCACAATCCCTACCGCCCCAGCTACAGCTACGACTATGACTTTGACCTGGGGCCTGACCGCAATGGTGGCTTTGGTGGTCAGTACAGTGACTGCCGGGACCCAGCCCGTGAGCGGGGCTCCCTCGATGACTTCATGCGGGGCCGAGGCCAGGGCCGCTTCCAGGACCGGAGCAACCCCGGCACCTTTATGCGCAGCGACCCCTTCATGCCACCTGCTGCCTCTTCTGAGCCTCTTTCCGCTCCATGGACAGAAATGAACTATGTGGGTGGGCGGGGCCTGGGAGGCCCCTCCGCCAGCAGGCCTCCACCTTCCCTCTTCTCCCAGTCCATGGCCCCTGACTTTGGCATGATGGGCATGCAGGGGGCAGGTGGTTATGACAGCTCTGTGCCCTACGGATGTGGCCGGTCACAGACCCGGATGAGAGATCGGGTACGCCCTTGCCGAGTTCTCATCTGCCTTATTTGCTTTTCTTCTTGAATAGCTTTGTCTGTAAGATTTACTCATATTTTAAAATGCACTTCAACTTTTAGTAAAAATGTACAGAATTGTGCATCTTTCACCACCACGTAATTTTAGAGCGTTTCCATCATCCCAGAAAGAAACCTCTGTTATTAGCAGTCATTCCCCGTTCTCTCCCCCAGCCCCTGGCAGCCACTAATGTACTTTCTGTCTCTGTAGATTTGTTTCTTCTGGATGTTTCATATGAATGCAATCATATAATACTTGGCCTTTTGTGTCTGCGTTCTTTCACTCAGCATAAAATGTTTGTGTTTTGGTTGGGGTGGGGGTGGGGGTCCAACCATGTTTTATTTCTTTGCTTTCTGAAAAGACCTTTTCTGTCCTTGTTCTCTGATCTTACAACCTCTTTGTTCTTCATTTCTCTGGGGTATGTTAACCGTCCAAGTAAGCAACACATTGGAATATGCTTTTGTCTATAGCCTAGACGGAGAGAGTTTGATCGCTGTGGCCCAGATAGCTTGGGCAGGAAACGGAAGCACTTGCAGATTTATGATGAGCCAGACACCAAACAAGCCCGGGCTGACAGTGAAGGAGATTTTTCTGAAAACGGTATGCCCTGGGGCCAGTAGGCCCAGCTGTGTATAAGATGAGTCAGTTGCATGCTTGGTGTTCTGCCTGCTTGTCTGGACAGGGGACACACAGGAACTCAAGGACAGTGTGTGTCACCTGCACTCTCACAATCCCCACTGTAGTCAGGACAAGTGCAGTCACTCTGGACAGTGAGTTTGGGAGGTGAAAACGGAGTGGGCCAGCTGCTGAGGTGCTGACTTTACCTATTCCTTTGTGTTTGGTAGATGATGGAGCTGGTGACTTCCGGTCAGGAGATGAAGAATTCAGGGGTGTAAGTTCGCCTTTACTGATCAACCTCCAGTGTCTCTAGTGTGGGTTTTTTTTCCTTATTTTAGTGTCTTCCTTACAAAGAGGCAGAAACAGCTGCTGTGGTAGATTCAACTCTACCTCATGAGTAGATTTTTTTTTTTTTTTTTTTTTTTTTTTTTTTTTTTTTTTTTTTTTTTTTTTTTGCGGTACACAGGCCTCATCACCGTTGTGGCCTCTCCCGTTGCGGAGCACAGGCTCCGGACGCGCAGGCCCAGCGGCCATGGCTCACGGGCCTAACCGCTCCGCGGCATGTGGGATCTTCCCGGACCGGAGCACGAACCCGTGTCCCCTGCATCGGCAGGCGGACTCTCAACCACTGCACCACCAGGGAAGCCCTCATGAGTAGATTTAATAATCAGATTTGCAGCTAGGTTTCTAAGAGTTTTCCACTTGCAACAATCTTTCTTTACTTGAAGACCTTCCCAGCCCTCTCCCCAGCCATACCTGTGTCCTCGCAGTGATGTGCCTAGCTATACACGTAGTAACTGCAGTGGCTGTGTAGGCTGAGGCTTTCAAACAAGCAGTGAAGACTCATTTGCTGCCAGCTCTGTGCTGGTGTTGAGCTGCATCCTTGTCATTCAGCTCTCAAAACCAGTCATGCGAGATGGGTGTTGAAGGCTGGCTTTTAGCCAGGACCACACATAAGCACCTGGGGAGCAAGCCTTCGCCACCTCCTGCAAATTCTGATCCAGGTCTTGGGTAGGGCCTGGAAATCTGGGTGTATGAAGGCTTCATCCAGGTGCTTCTGACGGTCAGACGAGTTTGGGGAAGGGGGGAGGAAGGGGCAGGATACAGTGAATTTTCAACTTTTCTCTGAGGGTCTTGCTTGCTCCATGTCTAGGTTGCTTAGATCTTGAGTCTGACAATCTCTGCATATCTGCTAATTGCTAATTTAATCTTTAGCTTAATAAGGAATGGCCTCAGTTTCAATTTTTAGTTAGATGAGTCGTTTTTATCTATACTTGGCTTGTTATAACATAAACAAGTAGCTTCATAAAGCCCATTTTCATTAAAGAGTGCAGGAACTAGCTTCCTACAAATTGAGGTTGCTTAACACAGTTGATGGATGGGCTCTTGGTCTTCCCGTGTGCAGAACACTTGCCAGAGGTAGTTCTCTAGCTCTAGGAAGAACTAAAAGCTGGACTGTGTCTTTAATAAAAAAGCAAGTTAGTCATCATCACAGAATCTCAGAAGGCAACCAGGACTAGTGAGAGGACACTCAGGCTCCATCCCATGGCCCTGGGACTTGTCCTGACACATTTTGGGTGTGTTCCTGGTGGCACAGCGACCACCAGGTGGTGGCAGGGTGCTGGGCTGGTTGTGGAGAGTTATAGAAATTCCACCTCACGGTCTGACTTTGTGCCTTTTTAGGAGGATGAATTCTTCGACTCCGGGAGGCAGAGAGGTAGGCATCACCCAGCATCCCTTTGAGCTTTCCTGTGTCTGCCCAGCTACCTTGCACCCACCACCCAATGCCCAGGTGGGCTGGGTTTCTGAGCAAGCCCAGGGCCTGGGTGGAGGGGCTTTTGCGGCTCAGGGCAGAAGAGGGGCCATGGCTGCAAGGTGGGCCTTGGCCACGCCAGTCACCCCGAGGCTTTGCCTTGGTGTTTGAAGCAACACTTGCTGGAAACAGGTCTGTTTGCCTCACTCAGTGCAGGCGGCAGAGGCAGGGGGAAACTCATCTCTGGGTGTCTGCAATAGCTCGCAGTGGTAGGGAAGGGAGAGTCTCAGAAATGCGAGAGAGAAAAGAAAAGGCGCCCTCCAGCTTTTCTTCTCTGCTCCCCACTTGGCCAATTCAGGTCCCTGTACTGTTTTCTCCCGGGCTTCATTCTGTCCACAGTTCCCTTGCTTGCCAGGCCAGGGCCATGCTCTCAGTCTCTATGGTGGGGACACTGGCACGGCATGGGGCAGAGTTCAGGCACTTGCCTGGGTGAGGAGCTCGGGAAGCGGGGGGGACTGTCGGGCACACTCAGGCCCAGATCCTCCAGAGGCAGTTATTGCTCAGCAGGTCTCACCAGTTCGAGCAAGGGAAACCTAAGAGACCAAAATAAACAGCAAGAACAGAGCAGTGTTAAGCCCTTCAGGGGGACGTGGAGAAGCAGCTACTTGTTTCTTTTCCTGTTCCCATGGGTCTGTCCATAGCTGGTTTCCCCTAAGAGTCACAGGCTGGCTCCTGTGAGACTCTGCTCCCATAAATTCTGAAGGCCCCTGGCTTAGATGCTCCTTGTCTTACATGTTCAGGCTTAGCCAACCCTCTGAGGTCCTCCTGCCCTGTTTGTTGAGGCAGTTAACGTTTATAGCATGGGACCACAGAGAGCATTTTGCAGCTCATGCAGCGGGGTAAATGCTAAAGCAAAGGTGACGTGTTTGTTGCGCGCAGGTCCTGCTACCTACCCGGGATGACTTTGCTATTAAACAGCAGTAATAGTTTCAGGCAGTGACCTCTTGCCAAAAATCCCACACGCCCTTTTGAGAGGCTTCTGAGCAGCGCACGCCGGTCGCCATCTTCGTGGGACAGTCTCGTGACTGGCATCAGGGGTAGGGGTTACAGTTCAGATGCTTATCCAACCTTTTTTCAGTGTCTGGCCCTGGCCCTGAGCCGTGGTGACCTGGCCTCGCCTCGCCTCATGCTGGGACTCTGGGCTGCACAGCTCTCAGAGGAGCTCCCACACTGGCCCCACGGGATGGACGGAGGACCAGTTGGTCTCTTCCCATTTTTATTTCTGGGATTGCTTCCCACGTATCTTGGGAAAGCCCTAGATTGACCTTTTTTGTGAGTGGAAGATAGGGTTTGGGCCACCAGGGATTGTCAGACCTGCTGAGGCCCTAGTTCAGAGAAGGCCAATGGGACAGTTGTCATGGTCCACCTAGAGGTGGGACAGAGGGCAGTAGAGTGGCTTGCTTTATTTTCTGAGGCCTTCCAGCTGCTGCCTCTTTATCTGGGAAGAATTGCTTCTCTCTCTCCTTAAGTAACATTGGGAGAAGACCCAGTCCTAGGGTGCTGAATTAGAAAAGCAAGATAGGGAAGGACAGAGAGAGCAGGTGGGCCATGGTGTGAGTGGGATGGGCGGGCCATGTCCCTGGCCCATGCCAGCCTTATCAGACCATGGGGGGAGTGAGGTGACTTCCTTGGGAACTACTGAGGGTTCTCATCAAAGGCCACCCTTGTTGGGAGCCTTTGACAGCCCTTTGGTACCTCAGGGTGTCCTGCCCCTGCCATGTGTGGAGGCCGTGGTAGGGCATGGGGTATGGTGGCTGAACTGTGGCCCCCATCAAGGCCCTGGTGCTCAGCTCCTCTGCAGGCTCCTCAGAGTGTCTCGAAGGGACTTTTCTGTTGCAGGAGAGAAGGACGATGAGGATGATGAAGTGAAGAAGAGGAGGGAGAAGCAAAGGAGGAGAGACAGGATGAGAGACCGAGCAGCTGACAGGTGAGGAGGCAGGCGAGGTGGGAGGTGAGCACCGTCAAGACTCCCCTGAGCTCATCTGTCATCACTCCACAATGCAGGGGTGGGGGCTGGTTTGATCTTCTGACTCCAGGTGTATGTCAGGAAATCCTAGTCAGGTCGATGGGAGACAAAACTTGGGAAACACACTGAATCTTATTCTTGCTGGTTGCTCTGTGTGGCCCTCACTTTCCCAGCTGGGGGCTCTCTTGATTGCCCTCCTGCAGGGCTGTGAGGAGTTCCTTTGCCCCTTGGCTTGTGTCTGTCATCCCAGACAGGTGAAGTTCATTCAGCATAGCTGCCAAGAAGGTGCTTTGGGTGCCTTGTCCAAATAAATCCAAACCACCTGTGGAGTTTGACATGGTGATTATGTATGTATAGTTGCTACCTTCAAGATTTTGTTTCTAAATAGAAAAAAATGCAAAAGTGCAAACCCCAAAGGGCATTGCTGTGACCACACCGTGCACCTCTCCCCGTAAACCACAGATGGCCACGTGAGTGCGTGGTTGATGAGGCCCGTGACCACAGGTGGCTTTGTCTCTATGCACAGGTTTTTTTGATGTCTTGAAAGGGAACCGTTGCCCTTGAGGCTTAAATAGGGGTAGTCGTTTCCCTGTGCAAAGAAATGCTTAGCGAAAGAGCTAACAGTAGAGGCTGGAAAGCCAGGAACTGAAAAGTAGGAGTTCCAGGTGTTACAGAATTCATTGAAATCCTTGTTTTTAAACAGATGAATAAAATGACAGCTGTATTAGATCTGTTTTCATGCCACATGGAAACCCAGATGACTTTTTTTTTTTTTTTTTTGCGCTACGCGGGTCTCTCACTGTAGTGGCCTCTCCCATTGCGGAGCACAGGCTCCGGACGCGCGGGCTCAGCGGCCATGGCTCACGGGCCTAGCCGCTCCGCGGCATGTGGGATCTTTCCGGACCGGGGCACGAACCCGTGTCCCCTTCATTGGCAGGCAGACTCTCAACCACCGCGCCACCAGGGAAGCCCCCTGAGATGACTTTTTTAAAGGAATCTTTAGACTGCCCTAGTGACTGAAGATCCTCAAAGAAACTTGGAGAAATCGTCATGGGGGAGGTAAAGATGCAGCAGGGAAGTAGGAACCCTGTATTTCCTTGGTAGCTTCCTGATAGTCCTGCACATAGGGCCTGGGAGATTTCCCTCTTCACTCCTCTTTCGGGGGTATCTGCAAAGGCAAGAGTGTCTTGTGGCACTTGTCCAGAGATCAGAAGGCAGGCGTTGGGGGCCAGCAGATCTCTGAGTTGGCAGAGGAGGACTCCTAAGTGCCCCAGGTCCTGTGCTATTACACCCCAAATGGAGCAGAGCTGAGGGAAGCAGCACCCCATTGTGGGGGGTTGGGGGTCTGTAGTGTGCTCTCCCCTTGACGTACAGCATGCATGCATTTGGTGAGATTTTGAAAGCACACAAGAAACCTCAATTTTCATTCATAGAACTTGACTGTGATGTCTTTACGTTGAGTCCCCCTGGAGAATTGATCTTAGGTTATGTGAGTTTTGAATTGTGTGAGGTCTTCGGGAGTTCCTCTGTTGTATTAAATGGGGTTGCTTTGTATCTTCTGAGTGGTTGCAGAAGGAAACATCTGAGACACTATGAAGTTAGGTACTAGGACCTCAGAGCAGTGGGCTGGAGACTTAGGGAGTTCACAATTCTGAAAAGTCTCCAACTTTGGCTGTTCTCTTGTGAGCCTTTGGACCAAAAAGAGTGGTAAGGTAGTAAAGTGCTACGTGAATCATTTTCCTGAAATACTTGCAAGGTTGTACTCTCATTCTTAAGGTGGGGAAACTTGGGGTAACTGCTACTCTGACACCCTGTGACAAGTCCGAAGACTTCATTCAGAAATTGCTTTCCCATTTCCATTTCAGTTCTGAGCAGAGATGAGTTGGTTATCTGTGCATCACTGCATTTCTTTTTGTTTTCCTTCTCCAGGATTCAGTTTGCCTGTTCTGTGTGCAAGTTTCGTAGCTTCGAAGATGAAGAAATCCAGAAGCATCTGCAAAGCAAATTTCACAAAGAGACCCTGCGGTTTATAAGTACCAAATTGCCTGACAAGACTGTGGAGTTCCTCCAGGTAAATCACGCTTGGCCTCCATCACGGCATTTCCCAGTGATCCTGCAAGTGTCAGATCCCTCACAGAGAAGGGAAGGGAAATAAGAGGCCTAAACTTGGTCAAGATTTCGTTTTCCACAATAACAGTGTACAAGTCCCGAAGTCAGAGGGACAACTGAGAGCTCCCGTCATTGTAGTTCCCACTAATTCTGCCCATGGAGCTGCTCTGATAACTGTCTTCCCTTCCCTGGAGCAGCTGAGATAAGGCTGTCACTGCCCCCCATGGGCTTGGCAGTCACCCTTGGGGGGCTGTCTCTGGTGCAGTTGAAAAATATCCACATGTGTCACCCTCTCCTCATTTCATTTGATGCCATCTCACAACTTCTCTAGGAATACATTGTAAACAGGAATAAGAAAATTGAGAAGCGGCGTCAGGAATTGATGGAGAAGGAAAGCACAAAACCAAAACCAGATCCTTTCAAAGGTGAGTTGTGATCCTAGGGTGTGTGCTATTCCAAATCACAGAGCCCAGCTCAGGGTGGCTGAGAATGTGACGTGAAGACGAGTGGGAGGGGCACTTAGCAGGGGAAAGAAGCCTTCAAGTGTGGCCTAATGTAGGTGACACCTCTACAGGCAGCTGATTGGAGTGACATTAAGCACTCTGTTTTTTTCTCCTTTGTATGAAGAGAAAGGACCAGAAGAATGAGAAAAGTATAAAGTTGCCAGGTGTAGAGGCCATTTGTCTGTCTCCATACTCCTTCTGGAGGGCAGGTGATGCCTGTCTTAGATTCTGTCCTAAATGAATCCTGAGAGAGGGGCTACAGGGAGAAAATGTGGGCCTTGATGGGGAGTAAGTGGGAAGAAAGCATCACTTGCATGCTGTCCCAATTCCCACAAGACTTGGGTTTTATCAACAGGGATTGGCCAGGAGCACTTCTTCAAGAAAATAGAGGCTGCTCACTGCCTGGCTTGTGACATGCTGATCCCTGCACAGCCCCAGCTCCTCCAGCGGCACCTGCACTCTGTCGACCATAATCACAACCGCCGGGTGAGTGCCCCCATGATGCTGGGTGGGACAGGCAGTCCTGGCTGCCAGTGGGAGGGGTTCCGAACTTCTGTCTCTTATGGGGAAGCTAACATCTTTAGGGGCTTTTGCCATATACCATCAAGTCCATCATTTCATCAAGTGGTTGTAAAATGCACCCCAGTTTCTATTAAAATGTGAGAAAAATGTGTTGCTTAAGATTGACTAAAATCCAGTAGCTGCAGTTTTCCTGGGTTGAGAATGTTCTCTGTAAACCACACGGGTAAATTCCCCAGTTGCTGAAAAACTGGATTTCTTATAAGCTGAGGTTGAGGGCCACTCAGAGCAGAATGGGCTAGGGGACCCAGGACTAAGGACTGGTTTGATCCTTACTAGCTTGATCCTTATTAGCTGATGGGGCCTGAGGCTAAATGTTTAGCTCAGGGCATTGGCATTTTTTTTTTTTTTTTTTTTTTTTTAAAGGGTCAGGGCTTCCCTGGTGGCGCAGTGGTAGAGAGTCTGCCTGCCGATGCAGGGGACACGGGTTCATGCCCCGGTCTGGGAGGATCCCACATGCCGCGGAGCGGGTGGGCCCGTGAGCCACGGCCACTGAGCCTGCGCGTGCGTCCGGAGCCTGTGCTCCGCAACGGGAGAGGCCACAACAGTGAGAGGCCCGCGTACCGCAAAAAAAAAAAAAAAAAAAAAAAAAAAAAAAAAAAA
>RJWK010066471.1:0-11819 GCA_004363435.1 Platanista minor | reverse complement strand
CCGAGGTGAGGAGGACGCAGCGACGCGGACACCTACTGATGATTGGCTGCAAATTACACGGGGAACAAGAGGCGCACGCGGGCCGGCGCTCCCCTTCACAAATCCTCTCCTCGCCGAGGGAGCCACGTTTCCCGGCTCGCCAGCCGATCACCCTCCCTCCTGGCGCCCCGCTCTCCGACTCTGCCGCCCAGCCCTGCACAGAGGGCTGTTGATTATTTTCTTTTGGTCTCGGAGATAATTGTTTGGAAAGGATGGAAAGAGGGCGTTTCCGCCTCTCTCTCTCTCTCTCTCTCTCTCTCTCTCTCTCCCTCTCCCCGTGTGTGGTGTGTGTGTGCGTGTGCGTGTGTGTGTGTAAATAAACTTGTCTGGGTTTTTTGGCTGGGTTGAGAAGAGCAGTACAAGAAACAGAAGAGGTCGTGTTTGTTTGAAGAATACTCTTATTTCACACCCTACCGCATGGCTTTTAAATAGTACTCCTGATGTACCCAGGAAGACTTTTAAAAAATTATGATCATTTAGATCTTTAAAGTAAGGGAAAACGGATTGGTGTTCTGCTTGTCCGGATCTTTTAAATATCATTATGCCAGAATGTAAAAAAAATTGGTGATGTGTGTAGCCTGACAGATCTCAAAATCAATCTCAATCTCTCTCCTCTCTTTCTCTCCTCCCCCCACGCTTCCCCAACCCCATTCTTTTACTATTCCATCTGGTAGTTCCAATGATTAAATCTGATTTTTAACTTACTACCCTATTTTTAATTACAAACTTACTTAAACAAAAACTACTTTTATAGCTACATTAATCTATTTCATACTAGTATGACTTCTTGACACTTGGGAAAAATAGTTTCATAATTGAAAGATAAATCTTTTTACCACAGGTCAAATATAAATAAAACTCACTCATAAATGCAGCTATGAGTTAACTTCTTCACTGCTGCCTTAAAGAAAATGAGATATTCCTGGCTACATGCTATCCTACTATTGAAATTAAGTGTGCTCATATTTATCTGAAATATTTAAAAATATGAATCTTTTGGATAATTTATAGAAAAAATAGTGGTTCATAATAAACTACAGAGGTAGGAAAGAAAAAAATTCAGATTGTTTACATTGGTCTTATAAAGCAAAGTAAAAGTTCTGTATTAAAATTAAAACTGTACTCTAGAATAATACAATAATATAGTTTCAGAGAAGGAAGAAAAGTATAATAATGAGTTGTTTCTCTTATAATAACAACATGCTGAAAAGACATTTTAAATCATTTTATTTTTAAATTTTCAAAAGACCGACCTTGACCATATCAAGATTCCGCCAACTCTGGAAGACTGATTATTAATAAGATGTTAGGAACCGTGGTGTGCATAAATGCAGGTGCTGTACCAAGAGTGGGCAACTATTGAAATAGGGGGCAAATTGTTTTGTGACTCATTGATTAAGATGCATGTTTTGTAATTAAAAAAAAATAGAATAAGTTGGTTATAAAATCAATCAATCAGTTATTTGGCATTTATAGACAAAATAACTGGGTGGTTAATAATTACTTAAGTTCATTGATAAGATATTTTTATTCTTTTGTCAATGCTTTGTGAAAGCAAAGAAGGGAATTTTCCATTTGATTTTTTTTTTTTTTTTGAGCTGAACATCATAAGAAATTTATCAGCAAAATGTAGGCACTTTTTAATGAGCGCCTACACTCATTATACTGGAAAGATGGTAGGTTCTTAAACATCTTTTCGAGATGTTTAAAGTAGTCTAATGTTAGAGGTTTTGAATTTGTAAATAAACAATTTTTAAAATCAAATAAAAATATCATGCTTTCTTATGCCAAACTTGCTTTTCTTTTCAGAATGCTTCATGCTCACTTTCAAGATGAAACTTTAAACAAATGAGAGAAAATAAGCTCTAAATTCCAAAGAATTTTATTTTCTAGTTGATAAAGGAAAAACTCAGAACACTCAGTCTTAATGATTAATAAGAGCAACTATTAATGACCTATCTGTGTCAGACACTGTAGTAAATAGTTTGCAGGTAGTTTATTTTGTCCTTGAAATAACCCTATGAAGTACTTAGTATCATTTTCCACTTGAAATAATAGGCCCATAGATATCAGATAACTTAGATGGGTCAAAAAGTTAGTATGTAATAGGGCAGAAGTTTGTACACAATCCGGTATCTCCAAAACTTTATGCTTATAACCTCTATTCTAGTCTTACTATCAACAATTAATCAATAACCCTCTCTGCATACTAGAACCTTAGCTTTAATTATGATCATAAGCCCTTCATTTATATGACATACAGAATATATTTTAGACAATATACCGCATACCTCGGATATAACATCCATTGCCTTTCTGCTGGGGAGTTGATTACATCCTTAGCCAAATGTGATAAAGGTAAACATCTCTCTTCTGGTCTGGGATACCTCATATCCTTTATTTTTATATATATATTAGTTTTACCTCTTGCATATTTACCGTGTCTCACATTACTCCATGTTCTCCATTGTGTTCTCCAGAATGATGTGTCAGGTTTTTTAGGTAAATCGTTGAGGACACTTAGAACTGTATTAACTCTACTTCGGAATTCATAGTTCTATAAAGTACTAAAACTTAAGGTTCATTCTCTTTGCAAAATGCCTGCTACAGCTTCCAATTCCCTGGAAATGGTTTGTGCTTTACTCTGTATATTTTGTGACCTGAAGTAGGAGCACAGGGGCTTCACTGATATCTTCACGGGAAAGATCAACTTGAGTATCACTTAAAGAAGTGTCTCTACTCTGCAGAAATTTTGTGTTGTGCTGTGAAATATCTCTAAAACATGGCTGATTTCATCATGATCATATTGTCATCATTATCCAGAATCTCTAAAAACGTAGTTTATCTGTTGTAACAGATAGACTTCAAAATGTGTCAATGCAAAACATAGAAGTATTTTTATTGTTCATGTCACAGTCCAGGGTGGGAATTTCAGATCAGAGAATGGCTGTCCTTTATGAGTGATTCATGGATCCATGGATTCATTTTGGGACCTTGCCATCCCTGAGGAACTGCTCATCAACTACATCAAACGACCAGAAGGGCATGAATGGGGCATGATCCCTTCTGAAAGACTTGGTCTTGAAGTGACCCACAGCACCACGGCTCACTGACAATTGTCAAGAACCAGTCACATGCCATGACTAGCTGCAAAGATGGCGGGGCAGTTACTTCCTAGATGCAAACTCTACTACTGTGGAGTAGAGAAAGAGTTTTGGTGGATAGCTGACATTTTCCCCCAAGAGTAACACTGGAAGGAAGATAACCTGCTGGAGAGGTTAAGTTGACCCACACAGTCGTGAATCGACTGTGAGAGTCCTCTTCCCTTGAGAACACTTTTGCTGATTACCACCCTTAGAGATTACCACTAAAAGCAGTCTTAATGACTTTGGGGAAAATTTGGCAACTATGAACAAACTGTTTCCTTAAATACCTGTAGGACAGCCAAGCTATGGATAAAATAGTCAAACAAGAAGTTACTAAAGAATAAAGAAAGCAGAAGTAACACAAGCAGAGGAAATACCATAAATCTAAAATAAACTGACTTAGAGATAAATCTTAGGCATTAGCAGCTTGTCTGCTGGTGTTTTCAAAACCCAGAGGTAAGTTTTAATCCCTCCACCAATAATGTGTACCCTATTAGTCATAAAAACTACTCACTGTCCAGTTTAGGAAAGGTGTGCGAAGCTCTCTCACCTAACATCCTAGAATCCAGCTTCCCAATTCCTGTTCACAGTATCTGAGGAATGCCTCTTTCCATAGTAATTCATGCTGTAGATAATAATACAATAACCACCCTCTTCGCAGGAGGAATATGCCAATAAAACAAATGTAGAATGATGTCTTCAATTCTTCGCTAACTATAGCTATCTGGGATTTTTATTTATTTATCTTCTTTTTTTTTTTTTTTTTTTTTTTTTTTTTTTTTTTTTTTTTTTTTTTTTTTTTTTTTTTTTTTTTGCGGTACGCGGACATCTCACTCTTGTGGCCTCTCCCGTTGTGGAGCACAGGCTCCAGACGCGCAGGCTCAGCGGCCATGGCTCACGGGCCTAGCCGCTCCGAGGCATGTGGGATCTTCCCGGACCGGGGCACGAACCCGTGTCCCCTGTGTCGGCAGGTAGACTCTCAACCACTGCGCCACCAGGGAAGCCCTATTTGTCTTCTTTACCAGAACTGCAGATCCTTGATATCAGGGATTGTGTCTTATTCAGCTTCGTGTCCCACCTCACACATTGCCTGACACATGGAAGGTTCTAACATTCTGTGTCATGCTCATTGAAGAAAGTAGCATACACAAAATATAGAAGTAAGTTCCCCATGGTCCATAGGATAAAAATGGAAAATTCGTAAAATGTCATTCAAAGCTCTTCTCCAACTGGTCCCACGTTTTGAATCTCGTCTGCTATTACACCTGGCAAGAACTCTCTACTCCAGCAGATCTACTTTATCGAGAAAATGTCCATCACCTTACCATCACCAGATTTAAAAAAACTAATTAATAAAGAACCATAAGCTAAGATGAAGGTATTATTATTTACATAAAAGACTTTTTTCTTATAATGAACTATTCTTTTATAATGAAATAATATTTTTAAATCCCTTAAGTGAACATTTTAAGGAAATTTTCAGAGATTTTTCTCAGTGACTCAACAAAGTGAAATTTGATTAGTCTTTAAAATCAATATTCTTCACACCTGTTATTTTCTTTCACTTTTAATTAAATATTGATACATCATTATCACAGTGTTGACCTTCATATTCGAAGCTGGTACTCTTAACCTGCCAACAGTGCAGGTCATGTGCTTTGAGCTGATTTCTAGCAACAACAAATTTATCTTAAGCTATGTACACTCTCTTGCCTTGTCTTTCTAATGACTAGCAGGATGCATTTATGGAATGGCTGACCACTCTTAGGGATAAAATCTATAACTGTTGAGGATAATGAAAATAGTAGGTTCACAGGGTTAAACCCATTACCTTGGCCGCATTAGCACCATATTCAAATCAACTACGCTAATCAAATGCATACATTCACCTGTTTTTTACATACAATTTGGACATTAGACCGATATTTACCAAATGTTAACGTGAGCATTAATTTTTAGAATTGTTCTTTGGAAGATCTAATTTGGTCTAGGCTATTTCTTATTTCTTCATGGCACTCCTTCTTATTATACAAATTCTCGTTTCTATAAAATTACATCTTTAATACTCCATGGCAGTATAATACGAGTTTTCCCCAAATGCGGAAATCCATACAAATGAAATAACAATAGGCTAGAAATGAAAAGCCTCCAGAAGAACACTTCTATAGGCTCCCTAATTTGGCTTGATTTTGATAAGATATGGGCTTCCTTGTATTTTACCATAAATATTCTGTATATTTTGTTCATTGGATTATTAGGAAACCCAACCAATAACATCCCCGATTTTTTTCAAAGTATTTACTCATGAAGGAAATAATGCGTCAATTTTGGTCAAAACAAAACGAAACAAAACCACCAAGTCACGGTGAGTAGCTTCCAGACACTCACAGATATAAACACAAATTTGCAGTTTGACCCCCAAGTTCCTTTCGGTCTCTCTTTCCTCTGTCTGGCAGTATCAAAGCATCCTTCATTGACCTTTCTCCCAGGAAAATTTGCCTTAGGCATGTAATCACCTGTATGCTTTCTTGAAAGCATATCTCTTAAGATACATGAGTAATGATAAAGTAATATGGAGCTTGGGAATCTTATGAAATTGACAATTAAGAGCTGACCAGAAAACACTTTCTATAGCTCTGTCAACATACATTCAGTGTCACAGCATCCCTGTTTCCAAGAGAGCAGTCCAGAATGTGGCAGCATCATTCCTTGTGCTTTCAGCCATTCTCCCTGCACACAAGTTGTATCTGACAGGATTTACAGAACTCTGGAAAGCAAGTGATGGAGTCTCCTCTCTCAATCCCTCTCCTGATTTTCAGTCAAAACTTCAAACCCAGTAACTCAAGTAACTAATGTTCTCCTTAGCTCAAAGGTGGAAACTGAATCTATATGCAGAAACTGGACATTTTATAAATAGGCTACTGAATCTTCGAATTACTGGATAGGACTTGCCCAATTATTCCAAACAAACTAACAAAAAAACTCAAAGAATTTTTTTAATAATGAAGTTATTTCTAAAATTTACTTTTTAGAGACATAAAATTTGGCTTATAAAAATCATACTTTTTAAGCTCTGTCAAACAACTCTGAAATTAAATTTATCATAAACTATTTTCTATTAAATAATGTTAATTGAAATTTTTTGATTTGCCATTTAAAATACAAGAAAGATTTTTCATAAAATGTTTGTGATTTTTATTTTTTCTCCTGTATTTAGATTTTGATTTCCAAAGTAACCAGGATGCCCCTATTTGCAAGAGCACAGTTTTCTAATATTACTCTCAAGATTTCAAATCAAAACCAATTTTTTATTCTTGATTTTTAAAAATGTAGGTTACCATTGTTTGGTTTATCTTCAATTAACCCTTCTCAGTATAAAGGATTATTATCTTTCTCTGTTGGGAGGAAAAATTCAGGATAATATCCCTCAGTAGTTAACGTTCAATCCAGGAAGGTTTTTTTTTTTTTTTTTTTTTAATTTTCCCCAGTGCTGACCTTTGTTATGCTGTAGTTATAGCAACAAGAAGAGTTCCTTCTGTCTGTCTGTTGTGTCCTCTTTTCAAACTAATGACAGTCTTTTCTAAACTGTTGTATAGTATAAAGAAAGCTTTACATGCATTGACTTCTTGATATATTGATGCATTTAGCTAAAGTAGCAATTTAAATGGAAATATTTTAAATAAAAGCAATTAATTGGAATTTGCATATTATAAATGTTTAGAACTATGGATTGTTCATTTAGCTATTTTTCCATATTGTCTTTAAGCTTCCCTAATCAACGTGCAGTTTAACTTCTCAGTGATCAAGTTTATTTATCCTATCATTATATCTTCTTAATCTAAACATGGAGAGAGAGAGAGATTGAAAGAGAGAGCTAGAAAAGCTCTTTCCTGAGGAGTAATGCATTGTAAGAACGTGTATTTTGTCTGCCAATCTAGGCCACACAATCTTGGCTATGACCTTGGGCATTCTAAGTCTCATTGTACGGATCCAGAATATCAGTTTAATTATAGTCATTACCTATCTCAAGGGTTTGTGAGGTTTAATTAATGTTAGCAAAGTGTTGGAGCTATTTAGTAGCATAGTACTATAAAAGGCAAACTACCTGAAAATCACGACTTCCTCCTCCCTACATAGTACTTAATTTTATACACTCCTTTTCTTTCTTCTTCAGTTAATATCACATTTATTACCTTTTCCCCTGCCCTCCATATCTATATCTATGGTCTCTCCAACTTGAGACTTACCTTGGATGACAAATGGCTTCTGCCCCACATCTTTCACTTGCATCATCACCTCCAGGAACTCAAACATTCCTGAGCCCAACAGGATCAGGATAAACATGGTATCTGAGTAAGCAGCTATGGCTATGCACTTCCTTTAAGCCAGAGTCACAAGCATCCAGTCCACAATTTAAATTTGGGCCTCACACTCCTTTTGCTTGTGTCCACGGTGTTAAATAAACTGCATTAGACTTCCAGCCTCTTTCAAAAATTGGGAGATGTGAAAACACTGTGTCTACATTCCCTCCTGAAAACAATAGCTGGAGCTATGATTAGATGGGGTCTCTAGCTTGCCCATTCTCAGTGCTTCCTATTGTCTAACACTTGTCCACCTAAACACTGGAATTTGCAACCCAGGGCCTCTGAGTACATTTGTGCTGGCTGTTCACCACACAACAATGCCTGGCCAAATGGACAAGAAGGGGCTGGAATCCAGCCTATTGCTCTGCTTGCCAAGCCATGTTCTGGTGGGTCTCATTTGCATAAAGGCATTCTAGGGACCAAAAATGGCCTGGTCGGTATCCCAGCTATAAGTCAATTAAATAGAGCAGTGGATGCCAGTTTTTCAATACTAATCAAGCTACCTTAATTAGTATTGAAAAACTGGCATCCAATTTTTGAAATTATATCCTACAACACTATATCTAGACTGAGCTTAAAAGTCATATTCAAGTTTATCCTTACCCACTTTTTGTCGTGGACCCTTTTTCACCTAAAACACATTCCAGTATGAACTACTTTACAAATAGGATGAACATAATATGAAAATTTTAATTGTTTTAACTCATTGCAGCTGAAACAGGAGCTGTATTTAATTGAAAATTAAAATGACTAAAACAGTAATGTATATTGGATAGTCATAATAATGTTACATTTCTTTCTCTGGGAAAAACTACTCTTTAAAAGAGGAGGCCACTGTTCACATCCTAGTCTCTTGCTAACTGCTAACATTTTATAATGGTAGCACTGCTTAAAAGAGCAGTTGTTTTTACCTATTTGTAACTTAGCTCTTTTAGAATGCATGATGATTTGATAACATTTCCTTTTGAGTGTTTCTGTTTTGAAAGCTATTCTATTCCTTTAATTTCAGCTACATTATATTAGTGAAAAAGAAACAATTCTGTTACCCAATGGCAGCACTAATTGATATACACTTCTTTCCTTACCAAATTTCAAGTGTCCAAAATTTGAACATTGTCCATTGAAAGCTAATCTCTAGCTGTTACTGCCACTAATGCACTTCCAAAAGAAATCCAGGTATCTGTATCTTTTCCTTATACAAAGCATAATATAAATTTATTCTTTAACCATAGCGAGAAGGAAAGTTGTCTGATCTCTACTGACTACAGGTAAGATAAAATGACTCAAACTGACTTAAATGAGGAGGTCCCAGGTAGGGCAGGCTCCAGGCAGGAACAACCTGAAGCTTCAATCTGTCATGGGTGGTGCAGGTTCTTCCCACTCTTTCGCTCTGTCATCCCCATCATCTTGGCTCTTCCCTCAAGCAGGCTTCCCTCACAGGTACTGTTTGCAGCAGTTCCAGCCATCATATGCAGGCACAAAAAGCATTCAAGGAAAGAATGTGACTATCGTTTTCTTTGTCTATATCTCTAGAGATAAAATTTCCTAGAAGCACTAAGGTTGACTTCAACGAAGATCTCATTAGCCAAAATTAGGTCACATGCCCACACCTAAACCAACCACTCTCAAAGAGAATGAGATTGACTTAGTTTTATAAGTATGTACTATCCCTGGAGCTAGAAATGAGATCATCTTGAAGCACATGCCAGTGTGGAGGATAGGAAATACCGGAACATAATGGTGGTTCAGTTGAGAGAGGAAGAAGCAGATAGGAGGATTAGATGGATGCTTGTGAGACAAGTATCAGTGTCTATTGTTGCCCTATTCAACTCCATCTTCTCATTTCTGCTCTCTGAGAAAAGCTAACCAGCTCTAAATCTCATGACTCATGCCAAACTACACATGATAAGAGGGAGTCAGTTTATGGACACCAGCTCTTAATCATGAATGAATTAGTGAATTATAATTTCAGCAATGAATGTCTGTAGGTAGAGCTTGTTTATAGCAACATGACTTTCTGGGCAAAGTTTTGGTATATCAACATACCCTTATAGAATCCTTCAGGTTCTTCTCAAAATTGTATATTATGCTACACAAATCAGGTAACATCTGACCTTAAGATATAAGAGATGGGGCTAAAAACTCTGGATAAGAGGAGGAAACAAAAAGAATGAGGAAGTTAAAATAAATTAAATTAAGAGGAATGGTAAAAATTTTGTAGTATGATGCATCTATTTCCATAATTAAGTCCATCATGAAGAATTTCCTCTTATAACTTCTGCTGGCCCTTAAAACTATTACTTTAATATATTTGCAAGGTATCAGGAGCAAAGTACATAGCCAGTCTTTAAAATTTCAAGTTGATCCCCAAACTGACTCAAATTTGCAGAAATCTGGCATAATTTAAAAGTAAATAAATAGAAGCAACACTTAGCAGAAGGTTCCTAACATAAACAAAGCTGTGCACGTTTTGTTTATTTATGGATCCATGCAAAAGTGCCATATTCATTTAAAAATATTCAGCACAAGAGTGATTGATTTAAAAAATTGAATAGAATTAAGGAGCATTCCTTAAACCTAAAAGTTTGGTAAAAAGAAGAACAATTCTTTTCTTGTAATATTATGCTTGGGAAAACTTTTTTCTCCTTTATGTATATTCAGATTTTTTTTTTTTTTTGAGGTTGACTGTGAGAAAAGTATACACCATTTCTGAAAAGTGCACTTGAATCGGGATGTAGCAAACCTCACCCTTCGTATAACTCCTGTATGTTGTTCAAGGTTAAGTGCTGAGATATAAGTGTGAAATCTCCTATATTAGTCTTTTTCATTCAATGAATTTTTACAGCACTCCCAGAAGACAAAGAAGTTTAAAATCCCTATCTTTGTGGAACTCACGTTCTACTGACATCTCCTTATTCAGCTGATGGCCATTCACTCTTCCTTGCCAGCCTCGATTATTCCCTGTCATATTTTAATTGAATAAACATTTCTTTAACATCAACTGTATGCACAGCACAGTGTAAAGTACTGAGGGAATGAGAAAATGCCCTGGAGAAACTAATAATCTAACAGAGAGTACTCAGACAGGGAGAAAACACACACACAGATTTAATGACAATTATCTCACTTCTTTTTTTTTTTTTTTTTTTTTTTTTGCGGTACGCGGGCCTCTCACTGTTGTGGCCTCTCCCGTTGTGGAGCACAGGCTCCGGACACGCAGGCTCAGTGGCCACGGCTCACGGGCCCAGCCGCTCCGCGGCATGTGGGATCCTCCCGGACTGGGGCACGAACCCGTGTCCCCTGCATGGGCAGGCGGACTCTCAACTACTGTGCCACCAGGGAAGCCCCTCACTTCTTTTTAACAAGAAGAATTTAAATGAATAGGTAAAGTGTAACAAAAAGAAGACTCTGAAAACATCTATATTGGAAGTGTAAGTAGAGTGTCATGATAGCAAACAGGAAGTATTGGGCAATTCGGAAAGTTGAGATGCTCCTCCGAAAGACCTTACAAAAGAAGGCTTCTCTGAACTGGATTGACTAACAAATGGAGAAGAGGGGAAAGAATATTGGGGGTAAAGAAAATAGTGTAAGAAAAACTCAAGGAACACAAGTGTATAGCAGAACCCACAATTTGTGTGTTGATCATTGTGGTGACAGTTAAGGGACTCCTAAGAAGAGAAAAAGTGATGGAAAATGAGACCCAGGAAGAACAGAGTAAAATTTGCATATAACCTTCAACATTACGGTAAGGAAAAAAGACTTGCTTAGTAGTAAAAAGAGGCCATTAAATGTTTTGAGTACTGGATGTTTACTATCAGTTTTTGGTTTTTGAAAAAGTCCCTCTGATTTACATTGGAGAGGACGATTTGGCGGAAGGAGAGACATTCTGTCCCTTGAGGGCATTTAAGATTCAGATCCCTGCCACAGAATAAAATAGGAAGGAGACCAAGTGGAAAATTTTAGGAATGCCAACAGTTTATTTAAGTGACAGATGAGGTTCAGAAGACAAGGAAGGTGTTTCAGAAAGAGTCATCAGGAAGGGAGATAGCGATAGAAATTACCAAAAGGAACGGTATTCCGGGCTTCCCTGGTGGTGCAGTGGTTGAGAGTCTGCCTGCCCATGCAGGGGACACGGGTTCGTGCCCCAGTCCGGGAAGATCCCACATGCCGGGGAGCGGCTGGGCCCGTGAGCCATGGCCGCTGAGCCTGCGCGTCCGGAGCCTGTGCTCCGCAACAGGAGAGGCCACAACAGTGAGAGGCCCACGTATCG
>RJWK010066470.1:0-11819 GCA_004363435.1 Platanista minor | reverse complement strand
TTTCTTTTTTTTTTTTTGCGGTACGCGGGCCTCTCACTGTTGTGGCCTCTCCCGTTGCGGAGCACAGGCTCTGGACGCGCGGGCTCAGCGGCCATGGCTCACGGGCCCAGCCGCTCCGCGGCATGTGGGATCTTCCCAGACTGGGGCACGAACCGGCGTCCCCTTCATCGGCAGGCGGACTCTCAACCACTGCGCCACCAGGGAAGCCCCCAGTGAAATTTCTTAATCAAGTGCTACCTCTTCTAAAGCCTGTCCTTATTTTCCCTCTCAACATGTAGCCAGACACTTCTCTCTTCCTCTTCCAAATACCCATAGCGCTAACTCCCCTCACCGCTTTTAACTGTATACTATCTTTTAACTATGTATACATTTTCTTTAGTTTAACAATATGGGACAAAATCCACATTGGTTCTTTACTACATCTTTTAACACAGTGCCCCGCACAGAGGCAATTCATAAATAATCGGTCAACGAAATCATGCCATTGATGTGCAGACACAAAAGCAAAGCTACCATCCAGAATGAAAGCAAGCAAACAAACAAGAACAAGGTTAAAAAAACTCCCAAACAAACTGCCACTCACGGTGCACATCTTTAGTCCCACTCCTTGCCTTTTGCTAGCTCTGCCATCTGTATGAGGGGCAGGCTGTTTTAGAGGGTAGTTTGGCTGCTCTGACGAGCAGAGGTGATTGGGTGACCTGGGGCAGAGAAAGGACAGCTTAATGGCAACTGTGCTTCTAAGCTGCTTGGCTAAGCTCTACATCTCTTCCACTGGGCATCTCCCAGAAATAGCCATGACAGTTTTTTTTTTTGCCATGACAGTTTTAAAAAAAAATCTTCTTTCCTCTCTGTCTCACGTGTCTTTTCAGGTATCATGCTGCTTTGTAACTGCACAATTCAACTTCCCTCGGGCAGTGCTGTGGTCCAGACTCTCGTTGGCTTTACTTTGCCTTTGCCATGGTACCAAGCACAGAACTTGGCACAAGATTGGTACTCAATAAAAAAATGAATGAAATTGTGGGTGGTGGGGGCAGTTCTGGCACAGAAGAGAGTGATTCATCTTTTCTCAACAACTCCAGGCCAATAGAAACCAATCTCTTCCCAAGCAACTGTTCAGAATGGGGGAGGAGAGAAGTAATAAAAAGCTGGCAGAGACTCAAGTATTTGCTTTTTCATGAGTGGCAGAGCACAAAGGATTATAGCATAATGAGGACAAGGACCCCCTGAGGAGTTGGGAGATGGAAGGTCTGTTCTCCTCTCTGCCAGCGCTCTTTCTGTGTGACCTTGAGTGCATTGCATTTGGACCTCTGTGTTGGTCTTCTGCAAAATCTAAGTATTGGATGAAATCAGGAGTTTTAAGATGAAGTAAGAATGGGTGCCTGGAAACCCATCTCATGGAGCTCTATCTTATCTGTCCCCTTCCCAGTGGCTGCTAAGGGCAGAACTCAGAGTTCTGTGGACCACAGATTGAAAACCACTGAACTAGGCAATTATCCCAAAAGCTCTCCTATTTAAAAACTTGATAACTTTACAAAACACCGTAGGTTTCCCTATCATTTAAAGAGGCAAGTTGGAGATCCAGCAAATGAGGAAATATTCTGTAAAGAGGTTACAATTTTTTTTAAAACATAGTAGCTGCTAGGCAACATTCATTTATCTTTTAGAAATCAGACCAAAAAAACCCTGCTTCATTGTCTAGGATTTGAAAACATTTTAAAGATACATATTCATTTTCTGCTATAAAACCAACTACTGGAGAGTTTTTGATCATTTGATCCAAAATATCATAATTTCCTTATATCTATATTTCTGTGGTTAAACATTTCTGATATTAATGAATGCAATTTCTGAACTGCTTTTAAATAAATGGGACTAATATTTCCTTGGGCTTTGTTTAGCTTTTCCTGTACTGTCCGAAGTGATTTGGTCATTGTTTGATTTGAGTAAACATCAGTATTTACATTTACATGAAAAAGGAGTGCTTAACCCAGGTTTGTGGTCAATTCAGAGATCCAGGGCACCAAACTTTGCATTGATATGGTTGGCAGTTCTCTGCTGGCTGTGGAGGTGTATGGTGGGTTTAAACCAGATCTCACAGGTTGCTGCAGGCATCATGCAGAACAAGGGTAACCTGTAGGATATGATGACACCAGGGCAGGTGACCTGAGTTTATGTAGCATAGGAGCTGCTCCGGAAGCGGAGGCACTTAGGTCCATGACCCAGCTTTCTCCTGCCTGCCCTGACTTGGTGCACATCGCATAACTTCTTTGGGCTTCAGTATTTTCATCTGTAAATATAGATGATAATCCCTGTCTTGCTAACCTCCTGGGGAAGGTAAAACTGGATTGAGATAACAGATGTTAAAGCACTGTAGAAACTTCAAACAGCAGTAACATTGAGCCAGTCATGTTACAGGGTTGGTTCTCAATAACGATAGCTGACTTGCATCTAGCGCTTGGCATCTTGCTGAGAGCTTTACGTGCACCATCTCATGTACTCTCTATAGTTCCTGTCTGACAGGAATACTATACTCATTGGACAGACGGCAAAACTAAGGCCTAGAGAAATTAAGTAAAGAAGCTAATTAGCTAGTAAAGTCAAATTGAAAAATTGAAGATGAGGATGATGATAATATCTGTCCTATTAACTTACAAGTTAATTAAAAGATTGCATATATTTATACTTTTAAAAAGTTTAAAATGTAATATATGAAGTGATCATTATTATTAGTGATGAACTGGCTTGGTGGAAGAACAGAATTGTCCCGTAACTGAGTTAGAGCTGATTGCCTGATACTGTGTGGTAGGTCTATAAACTTGGGAAGGGTACGACCATGTATTCTAAAAAGCATCAGAACTCTGCTTTATTTATCTTGTCATAATTAGCATGAAAGTGCAAATGGGATTTTACGATGGTATTTTTTGTCGCTTATTCATTAGCTACTTAAAGTAGTATATTTAAATGAGGTTGAGCAAAAAGAAGGAAGTTGTTACTTTTCTAAGTAATTTACCTACTTTTATAAAACAAACAGAGCTTCGTGACTAGGAAAACATTTCATTATACTTTAACTGCCAACTGAGAAAACCATTTTCCAGCCCTTACATTGAGTTCTCCTTTTTTGGAGATGGACATGGCATAAACCCCATGCAGATTGAATGGCAGTGTCTCATAGCTGGTTAAGTGGGGATTTTAGGAGTGGCTAATTATCTTAATTTTTCATGATCATGATTTTTTAAAAATCTGATAAATGTGATTTGCTTTCATGAAGCAATATCCTAGGAATTTATGTTTTCTATTGTTAAAACAGCAAATAGAGAGCTACCTCTCTAGAAGACCCATATGCAATTTTAGAGTTCCAAGTCCTTTCATGGAGGAGAAAGCTGATTTCTGGAGAGTTTAGGAGTTTCTTTGAAGTAACATCAACATTATCATAATGGTGATCTTAGTCATAATAGCTGCAGCCACTCACATTTATTGAGTGCTTATCGTGTGTCAGGCACTCTGCAAAGCTCTTTAAATGTATTACACCCTTTATTCCTCATGACAGCTCTATGAAGTAAGTAGCTATTATTCTTACTTTGGAGGATGAAAAAACTAAGGCTTAGTGAGAACAAGTAATTTGCCGAAGGCTACCCAAACCAGTAAGTGACAGAGCCAGGATCCCAAGCCAGGTTATGTTGTTCCAAAGCTCCCCTCCTAAATCACCATGGTATAGTGATAATCACTGTATCACCACTGGACTAGTTGGTCACCAAGTTAACGTGACTGGGTTTTATAGGTCCACTGTACATACTGTCGGTCACGATACAGATTATTTCTCTTGCATTCGGATTTAAGTTGTATTAGGATTCAGTTCTGAGATTTTGTTCACACTTCGGTCCCATGGCCAGGGATGACTTATGCAATTTGCTGTCAAATTAAATGGAGCCGTACAAAATAAGTCCACTTGAACTCAAAAGAACGGCCACTTGGGGCATACACGTTTGGGCATTTGCTTAGGACTGCTGCTCTGAATTCCTTGAGGGAAGGGGGAATCTGGATGTAGTTTCAGCAAAAAACAGATTTGTTTGCTAATTATTGTAACCATGATAGTGTGATGAGCGAGAGCTTCTTTTGCTTCTCCAACCCTTGCCAATTTAAGCCCCCTTCATTACTGCCTTGGAGAGAAAAGCAGAGGTCTGTGCCAAAAAAGAACCCCAAAAAACAAACCAAAAATAACCTGAAAAGGTGGTTCTCTGATCTTCTCAGAAACAATGTCTTGCACAATTCCCCCCAGACAGCCTTGACAGTCTTAGCAAGTCTCCTAGACTGAGTTACGTAAGGCCAAATGTAGCCTTTTTTACATTGAAAGACACTCCGAAAACATAAGGTGCTTATTAGCTGAACTAAAACTATGCCTTTTTAGTTGTTGCTGAACCACAGGTATACATTTGGAGGCTTTCTGGCCACATGATAGACTTTACCCTTCATCCAAGAAGCAATGATGACACAAACCACTGCACAAATCACCGGGTACTGCATTAAAAAAAAAAATTTCCCCTCGTGTAAAACAGAAGCTATGATTATAGCATGGCAGGCACAAGGAGGATTTCACATTTGATAAGATTCCAAGTGTCTTAGCTACTATAGTGTTGAACCAATGAAGCAGAAAACATGTTAAACATGTCCAGATCTCTGATATCCAGAAGGGCCATGCCTCCGGAATTCTGGGTGTGCCCAAGTTGGGACCACCACCAGAACATATACTATACTCTGTATAGAGTGTGTGATGGGACTAGTGATAACATAGCTCTGAGGCACCCGTGAGAAATATTCTCAATTTTAGCTAAAAGTTATTAAATTTTAAACTTCACTTTCTCTTCTGTCCCATTATAAGCATTGTTTTAGCTTCTTTTTTGAGACCTCTTTTGGCCTGGAAACAAAGCATTTTGTCATGCCATAAAAATAACTGCATAAATGACATCAGTAGAGAGCAATACAGCTTTCTTGGGATGGAACAGCTGGCCACCAGGTAAGCTCACTTGTTGGTCTTGTAGTGAAAGGAACTCAAATTCCTGTCTCAGGAAATGTCAACTTACTACATGTCATGGATATTCAGGTTTGCTTTAGAATAGTGGAAACCAAGAATGCTAAGTCATTGAATTCCACGTGTCTATTATATACAGAATGATTTTACCTATGTATGAGCTATAGACAAAACTGGAAAGAGATACAGCAAAAGCATGAATAGTGACTACCTGTGGGCACTGGAGATTTTTAGTGAATTTTATCATTTTCATTATAGTCTTTTAACTTACCAACATTTCTGAGTTAGCATGAAGAATCAGAAAAAAGCCATGAAAATTATTTTGGAAAGAATAGGCTAGATGTCAACAATCTCTTTAGTCCCAAGAACCACTAGATGAATCCAGCCACAACCATGGAAACCTATGGATGCTGTTGGTGAGTGAAATGAGTAAGTGATGTCATTCATTAGTTCAAATTATTATAAAGTAAATTAATGAGAACAGCGAGGCTATTGTGGTAAACAGAAAAATTGGGTATCAAGGATTATGGCTAACGGTTATCACATCCAGTTTATTTCTGATTTGTTTTGGTTTCAGGTGTATAGTAACGAGAAAATTCTTATCTCAGAAGTAGTTGTTAATGGTGACAACTTTTATAGCTCACCTTACAGTCTTCAGATATTTATTGTTTAATTAGACATAATCATGGAACTTAACAATGAGGGCAAAAAGTATTTCCTTTGGTGGTGAAATATTTTTACTATTGTTACAACAATTTTTAATTTTAGCTTAGCTTGAACAAGTTAACATTCGTTTATGTTTGAGTATACTTTTTGTGAGTTACTGTTTAAAGATACTTCAAAATATATAAAATGAAATTTAATGAAGCAACTCCATGGAACAACAACTTCTATAGGCACAGTTGGAAAACCACTAATTTAATGCAACAAATAACCCTCTCACTTCCACTAGTGGGTGAGAAAACTAAGGCCCAGAAGGGTAAAATAATAAACCCAGGGATACAGACTTATTTAGTGCCTTTTTTGCTGTCCCTGGTACTTCCCAATCTCGACAGGGAATGAGAGTGGCTATCTAAATGGGATTTTGCTTTCAAATAATCGGCCAAAAATCATAGTCTAATACAGGAAAAGTGAAGAACTATCTCAATGGCTACATAAAATAAATTTCTTTTGAAATTCCAAAATATGTGACTTTGTTCCAAACAATACCTCTTGTGTTTTCCCTTTTAGGGGCTTCTAGGTTTGGACGCAAAGGTGTTGTTTAATGTCACCATGTCACTCTTGATTCTACTATTAGTTAAATCTGTAGTTAGAAAACAGTTCCTTGGGGGTTTGATTCTGCTGTGTCTGACGAGAGGGCAGACCTATTTTATCGAGTCTCTTCATCTCCTTTTCTCAGACTATCACTTCTTATTTTCTCTTGGAATTCAGGAAGGTTGCTTTGATCCTGGATATGCAAATGAGTTCAGTGAATTTCACAGCAATCCTGAAGTATCTTAACCTCAGACTAGCATATCTACATTTCCTAAAGCAGTTTCCTCTTAAACCTCTTCTACTGCTAAGTCTTAATTTTTACAGCTTTCTTTAATTACCTCTGTAATAAAAAAGCAGCTTCCTGACATTTGCTTCTAACTTATTTTTTGTCTCCTTTTCTCTCTCTTTTTTAATAGCCACCTGTCCCAACATTTATACATGTGCTGTATTAGATGTTTTAAAATAACATAGACATAGAAAAAGGATAAATTTCGCAAACTTCTTTCACGTAGGACGGCCTTTTGTTTTTGAATAATAAGAAATAGGCCAAAAATATTACTCCAACAGAAAAGACAGGTGAAAATCAGAAGCCAGAAAAAAAATGAGTAAATTATTTTCTGATTAGAAACGTATTTCTTAAAATTGTTAACAAAATGCTTTCACTTCACAACTGTTTTTCATGGCCATCTCTTCACTGAAGTTTTTCCTGAGTGGGGGAAAAGCTTTAGGCAGTTGTGGGAAATGAATTCGTCATTTCTCCTAGAAATACACACACAAATTTTCATGGAACTGTGTATAAGACCTTCAAAGTTGCTCTATGGCTGAGTCAACCCGTTTGAATTGGGATAATTATGCTTTTTACGCACTGGTCTTCCTGGTATAGATATGGATAAAGATGTATAATAAGTAAAATAATTTTAAACTAGGGTTGAATTGCATGAGTTAGAATTATCTTGGCTAAAAATACCTCATACCCGCAATATTTCCAAAATAAAGAGGCCCAAGCAAAATTTTAACACCTCATTTGGTTTTATACTGTATTCAATCTTTAATACATAGTTTTCTGGTGTAATATGAAGCAAAATTAAACTTCACCTGAATTATATATTTATAAAATATCTACTCTTCTGTTTCTTTAATGAAAACCTGTTATTCTGAGCTCATTTTTATCAGCTAGGTAATGTGGTACCTATGAGTAAATTAAGAATAGCAATTTTACATCACCTGTAGAATTTAGAATTCCTGAATGTGAGGCAGAAAGAGTACAAGAAAATACACTTTAGAAAGGTAACAGCAGAAAACAAAAACTAAAATTGCATTGCCTACAATTCAAAGATGAGTGATTTTCAGCCACATGGCTCATGTAGTAGTTTACCCATTCAAAGTTTTGTTTTATGAATATACAGTTAATAAACTATGATTTAAAAAATACCATTGAGATGTTTCTCAGAAATCCAAGGGTCTTGGAAAGGATACTCTATCTTTTGGGTTTCATGAAGAGTTTTGTAGGATAAGAGTTTTCATATATCCTCTCTCACGTGTTGAGGATGAATAAGCCAAGTTAGTAAAATTACCAGGTAGTGTTGCAACTAAAAAGGCAAATATTACACCCATGAAAAGACTCTTGACCTGCATTTCTATGACTACTCATCATCGGAGATATTTCATTCATCAGTCTGATTCTTGATCCTGCAAATAATTGAGGGTCAATTATGGTTTCCCCAAAGCAAACGTATGTGAAAGTGTCAAGTGTCTCTTTAAGGCTCCTAATTAAAAAGACCTTTAAAAAAGAATCTGACTATTAGAAATAAGTCCTGCTTTCTCTTCAACAAAGGCTGAGTTTATTTAAATGTGGAAGAACTGTTCTAAGGCTGGTTTTGATTCTGGTTAATCCGTGGGGCCCACCATAGGCTAAAATGGGTCAGCTGTGACCCTGAAATATGGTCGGCTCTATCATCTCACATGATCAGGTAACAGAGGGAAAATGCAAAGAATCCCGAGAACATTGTACCATCACGTGTGATAAGGTCAGAAACAAGTAACCAGAGTGAAACAAAATCAGAAGAGAAAATGACTCTGCAGAGTGCTTTACCTGCAGCTTTACCAATGGAAAACCTATAGACCCTGAGATGGCATCTCACAGTAGCAAGAGTAAGGGGCATGGGTTCTAATAACACATGACTAGGAATGGACACTGGACAGCAGCACTTATTTATTTTTAATGAAACAGTTTTTAAGAAGCTTATTTGAACTTGATTTATGTTTATGGTAAACAAACTGGTAAATGTGACTGACCTGGCTGGACAAGGATCCAAGTTGCACTCCTGAAGCTTGGGCTTGGGTTTGATGTTCTCGGGGTAATAGTGACAGTATTGGTCAGCAACCACTCGGTTACTCCGAAGATCGTAACACTCAGCCGATGTCAGCTGGTAACCTGCAGTATCAAACCATTCAGGCAAACTTCAATGTACACATCAATGCAATATATTCCCTTAGGCTTTTTTGCCCATCTCATATTAATGAAAATTCTTCCCCAATGCTCCAGTCATTTCCAGGACCAAAGACGGATAAATGGAAGGCTTGTTAATTTTTGCAGGCTTCAAAACTGTGTTTTTCCACTCAAATTTTAATAATTAAATTATACCATAGGGCTTGAACTACATAAGAGCATAGCTAGGTTATAAGACTGTCGTAGGTACTATTCTTTTTTTTTTTTTTTTTTACAACCCTATAACAACACACTGAGTTGTGTTTTACAGTGTATATGGCAATTATTAACTAAAGTATTCCCCATAACTAACTAAGATATTTAGGTTAAACAATTTTTACTCTCCCTGGCATAGTTGAGAGTGCCACAGTGTTTAAAATAGGCAAAAATTTAGGGAAAATGTAAAATGCCTGTTTTTAATTGTAAATATCTTTCATGGTACATTTTCTATATTTATGTTTTAAAATGTTACTTTTTATTTTTATTTTATTTTTTATTGGAGTATAATTGCTTTACAGTGGTGTTAGTTTCTGCTTTATAACAAAGTGAATCAATTATACATATACATATGTTCCCATATCTCCTCCTTCTTGTGTCTCCCTCCCTCCCACCCTCCCTATCCCACCCATCCAGGTGATCACAAAGCACCGAGCTTATCTCCCTGTGCTATGCGGCTGCTTCCCACTAGCTAGCTATTTTACGTTTGGTAGTGTACATATGTCCATGCCACTCTCTCACTTTATCACCCCTCCCCCTCCCCATATCCTCAAGTCCATTCTCTAGTAGGTCTGTGTCTTTATTCCCGTCTTGCCTCTAGGTTCTTCATGGCATTTCATTTTTTCTTAGATTCCATATATATATGTGTTAGCATACGGTATTTGTCTTTCTCTTTCTGACTTACTTCACTCTGTATGACAGACTCTAGGTCCATCCACCTCACTACAAATAACTCCACTTCACTTCTTTTTGTGGATGAGTACTATTCCATTGTATATATGGGCCGCTTCTTCTTTATCCATTCATCCGATGATGGACACTTAGGTTGTTTCCATCTCCTGGCTATTGTAAATAGAGCTGCAATGAACATTTTGGTACATGACTCCTTTTGAATTATGGTTTTCTAAGGATATATGCCCAGGAGTGGGATTACTGGGTCATACGGTAGTTCTATTCGTAGTTTTTTAAGGAACCTTCATACTGTTCTCCATAGTGGCTGTACCAATTCACATTCCCACCAGCAGTGCAAGAGTGTTCCCTTTTCTCCACACCCTCTCCAGCATTTATTGTTTCTAGATTTTTTGATGATGGCCATTCTGACTGGTGTGAGATGATATCTCATTGTAGTTTTGATTTGCATTTCTCTAATGATTAATGATGTTCAGCATTCTTTCATGTGTTTGTTGGCAGTCTGTATATCTTCTTTGGAGAAATGTCTGTTTAGGTCTTCTGCCCATTTTTGGATTGGGTTGTTTGCTTTATTGTTATTCAGCTGCATGAGCTGCTTGTAAATTTTGGAGATTAATCCTTTGTCAGTTGCTTCATTTGCAAATATTTTCTCCCATTCTGAGGGTTGTCTTTTGGTCTTGTTTATGGTTTCCTTTGCTGTGCAAAAGATTTGAAGTTTCTTTAGGTCCCATTTGTTTATTTTTGTTTTTATTTCCATTTCTCTAGGAGATGGGTCAGAAAGAATCTTGCTGCGATTTATGTCATAGAGTGTTCTGCCTATGTTTTCCTCTAAGAGTTTGATAGTTTCTGGTCTTACATTTAGGCCTTTAATCCATTTTGAGCTTATTTTTGTGTATGGTGTTAGGGAGTGTTCTAGTCTCATACTTTTACATGTACCTGTCCAGTTGTCCCAGCACCACTTACTGAAGAGGATGTCCTTTCTCCACTGTACATTCCGGCCTCCTTTATCAAAGATAAGGTGACCATATGAGTGTAGGTTTATCTCTGGGCTTTCTATCCTGTTCCATTGATCTATATTTCTGTTTTTGTGCCAGTACCATACTGTCTTGATTACTGTAGCTTTGTAGTACAGTCTGAAGTCAGGGAGCCTGATTCCTCCAGCTCCATTTTTCGTTCTCAAGATTGCTTTGGCTATTCGGGTTCTTCTGTGTTTCCATACAGATTGTGAAATTTTTTGTTCTAGTTCTGTGAAAAATGCCAGTGGTAGTTTGATAGGGATTGCATTGAACCTGTAGATTGCTTTGGGTAGTAGAGTCATTTTCACAATGTTGATTCTTCCAATTCAGGAACATGGTATATCTCTCCATCTATTAGTAACATCTTCAATTTCTTTCATCAGTGTCTTATATATGATTCACTGCATACAGGTCTTTTGTCTCCTTAGGTAGGTTTATTCCTAGATATTTTATTCTTTTAGTTGCAATGGTAAATGGGAGTGTTTGCTTGATTTCATTTTCAGATTTTTCATCATTAGTGTATAGGAATGCCAGAGATTTCTGTGCATTAATTTTGTATCCTGCTACTTTAGCAAATTCATTGAATAGCTCTAGCAGTTTTCTGGCAGCATCTTTAGGATTCTCTATGTATAGTATCATGTCATCTGCAAACAGTAACAGCTTTACTTCTTCTTTTCCGATTTGGATTCCTTTTATTTCCTTTTCTTCTCTGATTGCTGTGGCCAAAACTTCCAAAACTATGTTGAATAAGAGTGGTGAGAGTGGACAACCTTGTCTCGTTCCTGATCTTAGTGGAAATGCTTTCAGTTTTTCACCACTGAGGACGACATTGGCTGTGGGTTTGTCCTATATGGCCTTTATTATGTTGAGGAAAGTTCCCTCTATGCCTACATTCTGCAGTGTTTTTATCATAAATGGGTGTTGAATTCTGTCGAAAGCTTTCTCTGCATCTGTTGAGATGATCATATTGTTTTTCTCCTTCAATTTGTTAATATGGTGTATCACGTTGATTGATTTGCGTATATTGAAGAATCCTTGCGTTCCTGGAATAAACCCCACTTGGTCATGGTGTATGATCCTTTTAATGTGCTGTTGGATTCTGTTTGCTAGTATTTTGTTGAGGATTTTT
>RJWK010066469.1:0-11819 GCA_004363435.1 Platanista minor | reverse complement strand
CTTCCCTGGTAGCGCAGTGGTTGAGAGTCCGCCTGCCGATGCAGGGGACGCGGGTTCGTGCCCCGGTCTGGGAAGATCCCACATGCCGCGGAGCGGCTGGGCCCCTGAGCCATGGCCGCTGAGCCTGCGCGTCCAGAGCCCGTGCTCCGCAACGGGAGAGGCCACAGCAGTGAGGGGCCTGCGTACCGCAAAAAAAAAAAAAAAAAAAAAAAGAATGCTAATTTTGCACTCATCTACATAATAAACCTCTGCTAATCTTAACAAAAACCTGCCGTCCAGTATTGGAGCGCATGAAGCTTTCTGCGTGGCATTCCTCTGGTGGTTTGGGTTGTCTACACAGAGTACCAGGCTTCTGGGGCGTGTAGACCCCAGTGGGAAGTGCACAAACCCGAGAGAAAGGTCTGCTCACCTTAGAGAGGCTCAGGGCTGAAGAATCTGGAAGGACTGACCACGGGCTCCTCCCAGAACTGAGATCCGCTCCAGCCCCCAGGATGGGACCAGGCCCTGGGGTGGAGGGGTCTAGCAACAGGCTAAGTGGCTAAGGGTATCAGTGGTGGGCCGGGACGGAGGGCACCCAGGGGCCTCCGAAACCCATCTGAGACTTGTTCTGAGCAAGGTGACTTGAGGGCAAAAGTAAAGAAAGGTGTTTTGCACCCTCCTCTGGACACCTTTGTGTGGCCGGTGGGGGAGTGACCGGTTTTCCTTCCGGTAATTGATGGTCTGGGCACACCTTTCCCAGCCCAGCTGGGCACACCTGAGGCTTACCGTCAGTAAACAACAAGCCTCAGGATGCGAGAAGCGGCAGGGTGAAACACACTTTTTTCCTGTTTTGAATCGTTCTGTGCTTTTCCAGCAAAAGGGTATCATCTGGTTTTGAACGGAATCCAATCTTCAGCCAGACTGCTTTCTCCTTTAAGCAAGTTGTTCTCAATTCCCTCCAGATGGATAATTGATTACAGTGTCTTGGAGGGCCCTGCTTTTAACTGCCAGCTTATTCCCCCTTAAATATCTCGTGCTTTATGGCCCGGTTATGCATCGGCGCTGGATCACGGCTTCCAGAGAAAGGGCAGAGCTGCGGCCGGCTCCTCTAACGATGACAACCCCAGCAGCGAAAGCCCACAAAATAAACCCACCCCTACTGCCCTTTTGTCATTTATCTTTATTGCTCAAAGAAAATTCATGGAGAAGAGGTCCTGAGCTCCCTTGTCATCAGGTTTCTGCGGCCGACGCCATGATTTTCTTGCAGTTGTGAACATGGACGAGATCATTCACGTTCACCTTTTCAGATGGAGGAGTAAAATGACATGATGGATGAAGAAATATCTCCAAGTGATGTAATCTGTTAAAGACATCATTTCTGTCTTCCATTTTTGGCAGGCTGCCCTCAACTCTGCGATCGGCCTCCATAATTCATTTGCTCATTCAATTCCTCCTAATACGAGGTCCCAAAATAGATTCAGTCTTTTTGCCTTGACTATGGTGTATTTTCCCCAAGAGGAACCAGGGAAGCTTCTTTGGGCCCTGGAGAATTATTAACGGGAGGACAGTCCTGTTGACAAACCCGGCCTGAAGAAGCAGAAAGGGATTTCTGTATTCTAAAAGAAAGGGGGATTAAAGTCTGCATTTTAGTCACAGGACACCAGCTGCTGATTAGTGAGGCTCAAACCTACGGGGAGGAGCCGATAAAAATTATTGTACAATACTGAGAGCTTTAATGGAGTTCTGAAACAAGGAAATCATGGAACAAATCCATGAATTTTTTTACTTTCTAAGAAATACAGAAAATGTGTATCTCACCATTTCTCAGAACTCAAGAAGGAAATAAAGAATTCAGTTTTCCTTAAAGGCTCGATACGTGAAGCAGTCTGCCGGGCAAAGCAAGGAGCAGGCTGGTTTTTCTGCGTTCCAAGATGAGCACCAGCCACAGGAGGCTCTGTCCTCACTGCTTATCCAGCTGGTCCATGAGAAACGTAGCGGGTGAAGGCGAGACTCTGTGAGGGCACAAGTCCAGGGCCCGGGGTGCTGGTCCCCACTCGGCCTTTCACGTGTGTGAACTTAGACAAATCACTGAGCATCTCTCCAGGGCTCAACACTCCCATCTGCAGTGGGCAGAATACTCCCTGAGGGTGGGAGAGGAGATTAAATGAGGTGACACATGATAAAGAAAGCAGGGGACTCTGTAACCAGAGCACACTGTGTGACTCCTATGCGGTTATTACTGCTTCCATCTGGGGCATTTGTCTCTGAAGACTCAGGGTTTTCTACAGGACACTTCAGCTCCCTTCTCCTTTTACAAGTGATGATGCCTTTATATGATGATTGGATGGTATCGTGTTTGGTGATTTAAAAAAAAATTTTTTTTTCCTAAAAGGAATTAAGAGAAGGGGAGGGAGGAGGAACCAGGGCAAATGGGAAGACCTCTGGGCCCCAGGTGGTGGAGAGGCAGGATGGAGAGTCAAAACTTCTGAGTCCGTATTCTTGTTCCGCCACTTCTTGGTTGTGTGACTTTGGGCAAGATACCTAACTGTTCTGGGCTGTTTCTTCTCCTGTACAATCGTGATTCTAATGGTACCTACTTACTAGGGCTTAGTGAGATTTAAACAGAATGGTGCATAGAAAGCACTCAGCACAGTGCCTGGCTTATAGTAAGATCTCCCAAAATGTGCAATGTTATTGCTCTGTACACCTACGGCCTTAATAAAAATTTGTTGAATAAGTGAATGAAATGAAAAGTAGTATGAAAAGTAGTAAATAAAAAACCAAAACGGAGGAAATTAAAGAATGAATTCCTTCCAAAAGTCTTCTGTGAATCCCAATAATGCCCTGTCTGCTGCCATGTCTCCCCTCCCCCGCCCCGTTCCAGCCTCACCGGACACACAGGCAGTTTTCCAAATGCTCCGAGGCACCCCAGTGCTTTGCGATGGCGGCCTACAGAGCTGCCCTGCCTTTATTATTCACTGACTGAATCTTAATTCTTCAAGGCTCCACCCAGATGCCACCTCATCTGCAAATACTTCCGGAATCATCCTGAGTCTAACCGATTTGTTTTTTAAAATAGGCTAGCAGGATTTTACTGCTGTTGTTTCTGACGTTTGTCTCACCAGCTTGGACATCTCTGTGTTGACCCCTCTTTCTCAGCAGTCTGGTGGGCCAGCGTCCCGGGGGTCCTGGGTACAATGTGAGCAGCGGTCTGCACTCACCCCCAGCACCAGGAGGAGGCACCCCGACCACCCCCCAGGCCGCGGTCTCCTCCTCGGAGCGAAGCCCACCATGTGCGGTGTAGACGAGTACCTGCTTTCTTGTGCGCAGAGTGAGAGGGCTGGGCCGGCTGGCTGAGATTCCTCAGGCCTTCAACTCCCCCGTCCCTTGGGCTCGATGACCCGTGCGAGTCACCGTGGGTGGCCATCTGTCACAGTTTCAGCCCATAACCTCGAGCCCTCAAACATACCGTAACGGACAACCAAAATCCCTGCTCTCCTCCACACACCTACAAAACGTGCAACTCGTCCCCCAAGAGATTCCTGAGCGCGCCCTAGGAACCCACAGCAATTCGCAGGTTTATAAAGCTCCTTTGGGACTTCTTGGTATGACCTCATCTCCCAGGTTCAATGTGATCTCTAATATGATGGTGGGACTGAAAGGAGACCGGCCGCCCTAGAGAGAGGCTGCGAAAGACGGCAGGTGGGTGACAGACCCGTGAGCCCTGAGCTGTCTGTAGTGTGCGTGTTTAGAGGCCATGGGTTACCGGAGTCACCCTTTGCTCAGCGAAAAATGCAGTCCCTCCTCCGGCACCATCCCCCGCTCCACACTCCACAGACACGGCACAGCGGAACGTTTAGCCTTTAATGTCCTTTTGCAGAGGCCAGAGCACATGATTACAGTTAAGTTCTTTTTCGCCCTGCAAGTCTTCGTCGGACAAAATGCCATTTTATTATGCTGTGATAGTAGTTATGATTACATGGAGCACTGAAAAGGAGAAAGGATGATTGAGCTACGAACTGAAAGGCAGTATCTCGCCATTTTTAGAGGTTCCATTATTCCAGGACCAAGCGCCATTCTGTCTTTCTACTTGACATTCTATAGCCATTGCCTCAGACTAATTATGATTCATCCAATTACCTAATTCTAATGATCTAATTTTATCATTCTGTAATTAAGCTTCTTCTGGCAGCATGCTATTTAGCCACAAAAAGAAAATATTTCTTTTCCCATTTTCAAAATTAGTTGAGCAACACAAGGAAAGGTAGTCATGTCCACTTAACTCTCCATTTGTTTTGAGCAATGGTTTTTCTCATTGACCTAAAGAACTGATAGATTAGTCGAAGAAACAGCTTTTCAGGTATAAGATGTTTGGAACATTGTTTTCTTAGAAAGACAGCAGTAACTCAGCCAATATTAATCAAACACTTTAATCACAGCTTTGCAGCTAAAGACCCAAAAGGAGAATGAACAAGCTTTCCTTAGCAGTCTGTCCTACATTTGATGATATTGAATATCTGAGAGGCTGAGGCTGCTCATGGCTTATACAATATCCAATATCCTGTGACTGGATTGTGGGCGGAAGGTACTGGGCTAAAGAACTACATATCCCAGGCTCCCTTGCAGAGAAGGATGGTCAAGTGACCAAAACTGGCCAATGAGACATAAGTAGAAGTTAGCCGGGCTTCTGTCAAAGATTCTCAAAAGAAAAGTAGACTCAGCTGGAGGTGTGTCTTTGGCACGTCTTCCTTCTTTCTTCCTAGAAAAAGAACTTGATTACTGGAGCCGAGGCAACCTCCAGTAACCATGAGGGAAAGCCAGGAGAATTTTGGAGGTCTCAGCCCTGATGTCCTTAAACCAGTAAACCAACCCCAGCACCTGTTGGCCTCCGGCCTTTTCATTTTGAGTGAAAAATAAATCCCTGTGTGGCTTAAGTCATCGGCCATTTGACTGGCAAACATGCACGTGCTTATCTGTTTGTCTCTCCTCACTGGAATATAATTCCACAAGGGTGCCAACTTTGCTCACTGATGTATACTATATGCCTGGAATATATAATAAGCACTTCACAGTAATTTGCTGAACATGGAATGAAAGCAGCTTAATTCCTAACGGATACAGTCTGTTAGCCAGTAAGAACAAAAAGTTGTCTCTGGTCCTCCCAAGCCACATCCTCTCTCAGAAGATACTAAAGAGCCAACTTACTTAAATTCTTCATCCAAACCGTGAAATCAATGATATTTCTACACAGAAGTAAAATTTCACCAGTTATTGATGGCCTCTCATTAGAACGCCTCCAAAATATACAATCATAAAGGGGGAATTTTAGAGATTGCCCCCCAGGAAAACACACCTGCCACATGGTCCAGCGTTGGGCCATGCAGAGCACTCTTGGCGGTGGGAAAGGCTGCCCTCAGGATCCTGAAGGCCAGGCTGACACCCTGCGACGTGGCCCTTTGGGGAGGGCTGTCATTGTTGCTACTCAACACCTGTCCCATCGTGAGGCGGACACACCAGGGAGCCCTCTCACCTCCTTGTCTAAGGCGACGGCAGGCGGGATGAGGGCTGGGCTTGTCACGTCTGCCTGGCCAGCACCTCAGCGAGCTTCCCCTCTTGAGGAACCATATTCAGTGGACTTGGACCCTCCACGCTCTTTCTAGTTAAAGTTTCTCAGTGTGTGTATCATGCTATCAACTTAGTAAATGTGTTCTCCTTGCTTTACTTCTTTGCTTTGGACATATAGTTTAAACTGGATGAACAGGGTCACTTGTCACTCAAATTGTTCCCCTCTCAGTTCTGCTGTATCTACATCATACTGTACTTACAAAAAGAGTAAAGATTCCAGGGGGCTCAGAAATGCCACAATTCTAAGAATTTTGATAAGAAATGCTTGGTGTGTTCCTACCATCTGCTTCCTCTCACTTTTCATGCGCATATAAGGTGAGTTTTATTGACACATGACAATCAGCCATCTCTCAGTTATCCACGGAGAAAAGGGACACTTGGTACTGACAACAGCTGTGCCAGCCAGAGGCCAAGGTCCTACCTCCCAGGGCAGGAAGGGACCTCGGGACTTCAGTGTCATCCAGTCTGAGCAGTGTGGGGGCAGAGGGGACAGGCTGGCCCTCAGCAGGACTCTGCTCCTGGCCCCCAACCTCAGTGTCCCTTGAGCTGGGCATTGGGTGTATGCCCAGTGTGCAGGCAACGTCCCGGGGCCAAATGGGTGAGAACTGTGCACAACCCATCACAGTACCTATGGCTGAAACTCCACACACCCGGGGCCTGCTGTTGTTTCCCCTCCTGCGTCTCTGTCACTGTCGCTCATTTTGGATGACAGGTTCCTTGGGGGCAGGAACAGGGACCACGGTTCACATTTGCTCTCCGTATACCGAAGGGCTCAGTTAGTGCCAACAGATGAGGATGCAGTCAGAAAACTCAAGTCCTCTCCCAGGGACAGCACCTGCTCTGGCTGCTTACTGTTTCAAAAGTGGACTTCTCACCCACTAACATCATGTCTTACTTGAGGAGGAAATAAATGGACCTTCATTTCCCTGTCTTTTTCCAGGCGACTGAAATTACATGACCCTGAAGAAAGTCCACACTTAGGTGGCTTTCGAATGGCCTCCCTGCCTTCTAAAACAGGACAAGAAAGAACAAGCAATAAGCCTGAAATAGCCGCTTCCATCCCGAGGTGCTGCGGAGGGAGGCGAGCTTGCCCCACGCCCCCTCTGCCCGTAGTGGAATCTATTTGACTTCACATCTAGATGTCAGAGCTTAAATGTTGACGGGTTTGCCTGTTTTAATCAAATCACTAGCTTTTAAAAAGCGGAACAACTAGTCATTTCACTAATCAGACAAATCAGTGGGTTTCTTTGGTGGCAGAAATGGTCTTGATCCCTGATTTCCTGGCTTGGAAAGGCTTTGCTCCTTCGCTATTCCCTGTCCCCGTTCACCGCCCCAAGCTTGAATACGAATCTCTCTTCTGCCTGAGGAAGCGGCTGCCAGGCAGTCCAGACAGAAACAAAAAGCCCTGGCGGCCTGGCGGTCCTGGCGGGTGGCTCCAGAGCACGTGCTTGCTCCCCAGAGAGAAGGGGGAACAGCACGGGACAAGGGAGGTTACAGGTGGGCTTGCGTGGGCGGAGGAAGCTCAGGGAGGGTCTACATGGATCTCCAGACCACTGCCTGGAGGGGGCTGCAAGGGATGCTGGGAGCCCCTACCTTCCAGGCTGGAGCTGGATTTTCCACTTCTCTCAAACCAGCCCGTTTCCAGAAGCGGGGGCCGCGGCCCCTCCACCTCACGTCCCCTTGGACAGACTTCCCTGCACACGATCCAGCTCGGCATCAGGACCCCACCACCTCCTGGGGTCTCGGCAGCCCTACCCCATCTCGCTCCTGCCCTGGAGTCTGGCTGCATTTGGGGCCTGACTTGTGACTGTAAGCCCCCTCCCCAGATACATCTCCTTCCCGTGCCCTCCTAGCCCAACCTCATGCCCCTCACCCCCAGAGAGCTCTCGGGCTGGGGTGAAGGGTGCCTTCCCATCCCAGGGCAGGGACCATGGCTGTGCAGGTTTCTGAGGTCACCTGAAACCCCAGTACCTGTCTAATAGCAGCACCCTGCGCACATCGCTGAATAAAGGGAGAGCATTTGCCTTGTGGGAGCTATTCTTGGAAGCCATGAACAGAATAGGCAAACGGATTACTGTTATCTGTCCCAGAGAATCAGGTATGTCCTCAAATGTGAGCCAACTTCTTCGCTACAGAGTCAATGCATTCTACACACGGCCCGACAGCCTCTCCCAAACACTTTTCGTTACGCGGTTCCGGGCTCAGAAGCTCAGCGGCTCCTCTCTGAACGCCACCCTCCTTAGCCCGGCAGCCAAGACCCTGCACAAGCCCACCCCTCCCTTCCCCTTCCATCATCAAGCTATACAACCTCCATGCCAGCTACACTGTGCGGCTGGCTGTCCCTGAGCACAAACGCTCATCCCTGCCTCCACTCATCTGTCACTGGACCCTCTTCCCTCCCAGCCCCTCCCCGCAAGCCGACTCCTACCCATACACCAAGGCCCCACCCACCGGTTCCTTTGTCTATGAGTCCTCCTTGAGTATTCCAACTCACATTAACTCTGTCCACCCACAGACCTATGGGACTGACAGCGTCTGCACGGGACACTGCGGTCTTGCGATGTCATCTGTGTTATTGCCATGCATGATCTAACTGCATGTGTGGGACTCCTGCCCGTGTTAACTAGACCATCAGCCTTCATGCTCCATCTCTCTGTACCCTCAGCGTGCCTACAGCAGCACACACAGTAGCTGCCTCCCGAGAGTTGGTTGAACGAATGATTGAAGGGCCAAGACTTCTCTCCCTCCTTCTCTGGACAGGCTGACTAAAGCCTGCAAAGGCTGTTAGAAGGGAGAAGTGGAGAGACGTCCTCTGTCTGTGGACCTTGGGCACAGCCCAGTGTGACAGGGTGACTGGGACTGCCCTGGGCTGCAGCAGGTAGAGGCAGCTCCCAGGCAGGCCTGGGCAGCTCCCACTGTCACTCCTCACCAGAGCAGCTCCCTGTGAGTGCCGGAGCAGGCTGCACAGGCTGCGGACATGATTGGCTGCTGAGAAAGAGACTAGTGCCTCCAAGGAAGGGCTCTGGGACCAAGCCAGTGGCACGCATGCCGTAACTGTAGCAGCCACTGGGGCTCTTCTCCGTAAGAATCAGTGAACCACATATTTTAGAATATCTTGTTAAATGCAGATTTATCCCTCAACTCTGAAAACACGATCTGTTGCTTCTGTTATCAAACCAGCTGGCTTCATCATATCTATGGACAGCATATTTTCCAGGAACGAGTCTTTAAATCTCCTCTGGCAAATGTCTCCTACTGGCATTTCCCCATCAAATGTGCATTATCCTTACACACGGCAAAATTGATTTTCCTTTAGAAGGTGGCGTGCAAGTAACTATCATGTAGTGAAAGAACACGTGATCTGTCATAATACACAATGTCATTATTATTAATGGGTTCACTCTGTTGGTTACTGAAAATCAAGAAGACTCTGGTTTAGTCCTGGAATTTCTCCAGCAGATCATATGCACTAGGATTTTTCCTTTGAGATTGTAACAAAGAGCTTGTTGTCCTCCAGTATCCAATCTCCCCATTTTACTTAGTAGGAGAATGCTTGATTTTTAGCTGGACACAAGACTTCTTGACACAGACATCACATTTCCAGCCCCCTTTGGAGCTAGGTGTGCTCATGTGACTAAGTTCTGGCCAATAAATGAAAGTGTTATGTGTGACTTCAAATAAGTGCCTTTAAAGTAAGAAAGTGTGCTCTTCTTCTTTGCTTTTCTTTCATCTTTCTGCATGTTGGGATGCCAGCCTGATGTTTGGAGCTCAAGCAGCCATCTTGGACTATAAGGTAATATGCTGAGGAAGTGGAGTGTAGCTAGATAGAAGGAGCCTGGGTCCCCAGTTACTGGGAGCTGACATATCAACCCTGGGCTTCATTTACAAGAGACCAACTTGTAAGTTATGTAAGCTATCGTTATCCTGATTGTCTGTCATGGAAGCCAATCGTAATCCTAACTGTGGTGTTTCTTTTAATGTCTAATTCTACCCATATGCTATGGGCTTTATCACTTGTCTCCCTTGTCCTCTGACTTTTGATTAGATTTAGACAACGGGAGGCACTGGCAAGAGAATGGAGGGTGAGAGTTGAGAGAGAGAAGGATATTTTTTCTTCCTTGCTTCCTCCATGCTTTAGTGCCTTGACACAACAGGGTTTGCTCTTTCTTATCCTACAGCTCCCGCCAGGAGGCCTCTGCTCCTTATCTCCAGTTTTCACTGGGCTCTGGCAACACTCTTTTTCCTCTTTTCCCTTTAGACCTGGGGTAGTAATGGCTTCTGAATATTGCTAACCTCTGGGACGCTCAACAACCTTTGTGGGTTCCCTTAATCGTGCCCACACCTCTGAAATTGTCCTCTTACTAATTTGCCTCTAGATTCTACATTTTAGTAGAATCCTGTTTTCTTCTAGGACCTTGACTGATAAACCAAGGACCAATGGGAGAATATCTTATCTTACTAGTAAGCACCTTCATGGCCAATCAATAAATAGCATTTTACTAGTTTACTTTACCCAGACGTTTACCCTGTTACCCCTGAGGACCACAACCTGCAAGGGCCACCCCAGTTATGACTGTTGACTATCCTATGAGCTGTGTAAGCGTCTCCTATGGGCTTACCTACTATAAGACATGGTTCTGTTCTCAAGGAGTTTTCAGTCCAATCAGGGACCGTGAGGAATGGAGGAGACAGGGCTTAATCATGTGAGGGGGAGAGTGAAACTACTGTCATCACTGGGGTAAAGCGAATGTGTTGGATAGTAGTGAGCAACAAGGTAAGGGCCTTTGAAACCAGGCAGAGAAAATTGAGTTTAATTAGGACCAAGGAAACTGGCGAATGTAAGGTGACATGATAAAAAGTGCTGCTTCATCAAACTGTATTTGACAAAAGCTAATTGTCTTATTCTCCTTGCCTTCTGTTTGCCCACTATTCCTTTCAGACCTTGTAACTGCTACCTGAATTCACTTTATAAGTCTGGACCTGCTCCTGTCTGCCAATGCCAAAATGCGTTAAGTCCACCTTCCTTTGGAATGACTTAAAATGCCTTTTGGGACTTCCCTGGTGGTGCAGTGGTTAAGAATCCACCTGCCAATGCAGGGGACACAGGTTCGAGCCCTGGTCCGGGAAGCTCCCACATGCCGCGGAGCAACTAAGCCCGTGCGCCACAACTACTGAGTCCGCGCTCTAGAGCCTGAGAGCCACAACTACTGAGCCCGTGTGCCACAACTACTGAAGCCCGTACTCTGCACCAAGAGGAGCCACCGCAGTGAGAAGCCCATGCACCACAACAAAGAGTAGCCCCTGCTCACTCGCAACTAGAGAAAGCCCGCGGGCACAGCAACGAACACCCAACGCAGCCAAAAATAAAATATAAATAAATTAATTAATTTTTTAAAATGCCTTTTGCCACCCAGCTCCAGCTAAAATCTCTAGTGTCATCTCCAGACACTTCCATCCACCTGCCTTTTGATACAGCTCCCACGATGGGCCACCAACTCCTGAACAAACCACACACACGCAAGCTTCTGAGCATCTGCACGTGCTGTTCCCTCCCACCCGAAAGAACTTTGTGTAATGATGGAAATTCTATCTCTACACTGTCCAATATGGAGGCCACTAGCCATATGTGGGCACTGACCATTTGAAATGTGACCAGTGTTCCACCAGTGACTGAGGAACTGAATCTCTAATGTTACTTAAGTTTCATTGATGAAATTTAAATATCAGCAGTCACATGTGGCTAGCGGCTACTATACTGGACAGCATAGCTCTCGCCAAAATGTTCTTTATTGTTCTCTCCTCCCCTTACTCCCACAAGGGGTTCAGGAAAGCCCTAAGGGTCATCAGGACAAATTTAGATGTGCTGCTTCACTACAGCTTTCTGTCACCTGATCCTCATCCCCTGAGACGTAATCACTCCCTCAGCTACGTTCCTCCAGCACTTCACACACGCCTTTACCTATCACACAGCACAGGGCCTCTCCCCTCCTTCCTGGCACCTCACTGCTCTCACACTTTGCTGTACAGTACTAACTGCATTTCTCTAGGTGAGCCTTGCCCTCTTTCCTCTAGGCCTTGGCATACGCTGTCACTATTGCCTAAAGCAGTCTTCCCTACCCCTCTCCCCCGGCCAACTAATGCCTTAAGATTTAAACGTAGAGGTCTCTTCCCTTATGCCATCGCCCACCCCAAAACCAAATTAGGACCTTTCCTTC
>RJWK010066468.1:0-11819 GCA_004363435.1 Platanista minor | reverse complement strand
CTGCAAAAAAAAAAAAAAAACCTCTTAGCTTTGAAGACATCGCTGCCTTAAATACCCATTCACACAAGTAGGAATTTTGACTCTATACTAAACCAAACTTCCACACAGAGTTTAAGGTGGTGCCGTCTCAGGTCCTTCCTGGGGAGAGAGGTAGTTATTCTCTTACGTGACACATATCCACTTTGTCATCCCTTCCAGGCGCCTAAAGCAAAACAAAACAACACAACCCCCATGGTCCCCCTTGCTTTGGAGGAGGAGGCTCCAACCTGGTTTTGGAACATGTGAGCATCTCCACGTTCTGAGAAGACCTTGGATCTTTCTCACTTCTCCTTTCTCCCACTGTCTAGTAATTGCAAATGAGACAAATTGAGACCAATAGGTATTCCCCAGAACCTCAGAGGACCCCGTGCCCCCAGGGCTGCCAGAGAGGTTCTAACGCAGGAAGCTCTTCCCTTTTCTGTTTTTGAACCCTCACCTGCTCCCTTTTCCTAACCCCCTTTCTGAACATATCAGTTGCCTCTTCACTTAGGAGTTCAGTGGGAAAATCTAGCCACTGCAGAAGGACTGTGACATTGGTTTCAAATCCCATCCCCCATACCCACATTTTGAAACATCTTACTCCCTCTGTAGCTCCATGACTTTTGTATAAACTTCTGTCCCACTTGGTACCACAACTGGGGCTTTTGAATCTTCTGTGCCCTTCAGTCATCAATATCAATATTCTGTGATTCTAGGACTCCTTTCTTTACATAATCGTTCACTAAATAATTCATTTAATTGAGAAGTTCCTAAGTATATATAATTGATCTATTTTCTAAAAAACAACATAGCATGTAAACGTTTTAAGGGAACACTTTTAACTAAAATAAGTGCATAGGTAGAAAAAATTTACCCCACCTTGTCTTTTATTTGAGCCCTTGCCTGTCTCCCCCTCTGGAATATAGCCTGTCTCAAACCGGAGTTTGGTACCTCTCTTTCATGTTGGAGCAGAGTTCATATTCTATTTACTTCATTTCATATAGCCCCTTCCAGAGTTGTTTTTGAAATGTTAATTGCCTTTTTGTTGTTATCTTTACATTCAGATTATATTGGGTGTCCATATTGTATGAGGAGATTTAATGAAACCACAGCCAATCGACACATTAATTTCTGCAAGGATCAATCTTCTCGCCGAGTCTTTGATCCAGCCCAGACAGCAGCCAAATTGGCATCCAGGGCACAGGTGAATATCTCTCCCCAAGTGCTGGCTCTTGTGCCCTTACATGCCTAGGGAAAGCAGATAGAATTTGCTAGGGAACCTAAATTACCCATCCTGAGAAGTGTAAGGGTCAAGATAGCCAATTACTGTCACTCATCTTCATGGGACTTGGCTTCTTTTTGAGGGATGCTTTCCAGCTAACAGCACCTTTGGGTGTTGTAGACAAAAATTTTCTACAGTGTTTGAAGCTTCTTAGGTTGAAGACTTAGGTGTATAAGTAGTGTTTCTGTAGTATTATGGTAAAATTCTAACCAATGGTGGTTATCGGCCTTAACCACCTCAAAAAGACTCTTGAACCTGAGGTGAAACTGGCCTAAGTGGGGGAAGCCGTCACAAGGAGGCCTTGTTCTACAGGTCATGTGTTTGCTCTGTGGAGAGGGGTCTTCACCCTATTCAAAGCCAGAGTCAGCAATTGAAAGTAAATGGATAAAACAGCTGTTATAAATAGGTACAAATAAGTAAAATAACACTGGACCAGGAAGACAATAGATTTATAAAAACAACACTGGGGAGAGCAGACAGCTCCGTACACATCAAAGGTGCCGGGGACATAGCTTACAGCATACCATGAGAACCATTAGTTTCATAAACATGACTTAGATGTCAAGAAAAGATTAAATTGTTCTGAATACTTAACAGTATGAAGCATGTTTAGAAAGATTTCCATGATATCCAATATGTAATAGGGATGGGACCCTCTCTAACGATCGCACACCCCACGGACTATGGACCTGAGCTCTAGCTCAACATATACTAGACAGTTAACTGAATATCTGTGCTGAAGCAGCCACTGTGCCAAGTGCTGGTTGACCAAGGATTTGTGATTCAGAGGAGGAGGTGGCCTTGGACACAGTGCAGTAGGAAGGTGTAGTGGTTGGCACATACAGGAGTGAGATGGAGGCAGAGGCCACTTGTGATTCAGCAAAGGCTTCAAAGGGGAGCAGATACTTTCTGCAAAATAGCAGATGGGTTTACCAGTCTAGATTTGAAGTTGGGAAGGACACTGTGCACAGAGTGTCCAGCTCGTGGCCTGAGGAGCCCGCCACGTGGAGCAAAGCCTAGAGTGCCTGTGGCTGAGTGACGGGATGGGACAGGCAAAGTGAGCGTCAGAGCCACACGGGCTTTAAGCCAAGCTGGCTCAGAGAGGAGGAAAAAGGGGATTAAGTGAATAGGTGCCCTAAATCTGAGGCCAACCAGCCTGAGGGCCTGGAAGCAGGAATTGAAAGTTCCCTGGAACCCAGGAAGTCCTCCTGTCCCTCTTTGCATGTTGTCTCTTCTCCCTGCAGACTGACCTTCTCAGCTTTTCTGTCCAACCATCCATCACTGGCCTTGTGTGTCATTCTATATGCAGTGTAGACTGGTCACACAGTGCAGATTGGAGTGACATGGAGTTGGTGTTTTAGAAAGATCACCCTTGCAGTTAGTGTTCAAGATGGTTTGGCGAGAGACCAGTTAGAAGCCACAACAACAGGAAAAGAAAATGAGGGCACAGAGTAAGAGGACTGATGGGCTGTGTGTGTGGAGGGGCGGGCGGCTTCAGGAAATAATTGTTGGGGCAGAGAAGCTGATCGAATGTAAGGCAAAAAGGCTTTCAGCTCCAGAGCCTGGCAGGTAATACCACACATGTAGATAAAGGAACACAGGAGGCAGGAGATAGGTGTGTTGGTGGGGCAGGCAAGGTGGTTATGATAAATATAGTTGTAGAGATTCAGTCTTTACACCTGAAAAGAAATATCACGGGCAGCACTGCAATGTAGAAAGAGCCCAGATGTTTCAGTCAGGGTTTGACTTTCAGTTTTATATTACCTACAGGTAAACTTGGAAAAGTTACTTAAATTCTTTGAGGCTCTTTAACGTATGTCTTGCCGAGCTGTTGGAAGGATTATGGGTGATACCAGTACAGCGCCTTGCACACAGGGTGCCCTGGCCTTTTCCTCTTTCCACGTTGCCCCGCCCTCCTCCCCCTCTCTCATGGTCTTTTCCTGTAGTGGGATAGGCACCACAATTTGGGGGGGAATATGACTGCTTTGGGCTTGACTTCAACTTAGTTTTGGAAAAAGGACAACTCTGTCTATACTTCCTAAAGCAGTAAAGGGTGCATTATGTTTCTTCGAATGATTCTTCTAACCAGTCCACAAAGTTAGTGGGCGTCAGTGGGCCCAAGGGGAGCAGAGGGAAGCAGCGGACGGAAGTGCTTTTTATTCCTGAAGAGGGCCAGCTGGCTGTCCTGAGTGCAACCAGTGACTTGGCCCCGTTCCTCTCCTTTTTTTTCTGGAGCTAAGTGGTGATTGGGAACACAGAAGAAAAATTGCTTGCTTTCTGAGTAAACTCGCTGTAGAGTGTATTTGAACAGCAGCGCTGTTTCCCTTATGCCAGCTTCACCACTCTAATAGTGGAGCTTATTCAGAAGGAGAACAAAAAGGGAGGTGTTGTTTCAGTTTTGAAGGGCTGTTAACAGCACAGCTGAAATGTGTTTCTATTTTAAACATAATCAAGTATAAAAATGTGTTATACCCTTAACCAAAAGAGACCAGTATGGGCCTCTGAAAATAGCTTTCTTTGTTTGGCTGGGGATGAGCTGCCTGCTATAGCCTCCTAGCTATCCTTGCCCAAGTGAGGATTCTCACTTGGAGGAACAGGTTATCTTTATACTGGAGTTGCCATGGAGACGTTGAAGGATCAGTAGCGAGGTAAAAAGAGTGCACAGAGGAGCTCCCAAGGAACCCTTTTGGTCCTCCCTCTGTATTAATGTGACTGTTCTGCTACTGCTGCTCAGCAGGGAGGGGAGCGGCATGGAGATGTCGGAACCCCATGTTTAAAACACTTGCTGCCTGCCAGTGTCTGTTTTTCTTCTCTGTTCATGTATTTAAAAACAAAATCATCTTCAAGTGTAATGAAAAACTATCCTTATTGACATTAAGTGATTTCTTATGTCTCCATACAACTAATTTTACAGGATTAACATATCACCACTCCACCAAGGGCTTGTTTATGGAATGAAAGCTCTAAAACCCCAGACATGGTTTTGAGCCCCAGCAGGGAGGACAGGCATGAGGCTACTAAGGTGCAGGGTGTGTATGTCCCCCTCCCCTGGGTGTCGCAGGTCGCAGACGTGACTCCCGCCTGCTGCTGGTGAGGGGGAGACAGCTTTACACCCTGTGTGCTACCTGAGCTTACAGAACTCTGCTCCTCTGCCCCCTCTCTCTCTGTCTCTCCGTCTCTCTCTCTCTCTCTCTCTCTCTCTCTAGGGTAGGGTTCAGATAAGTCCAAAAAAAGGAACGACTGTAACCAGTGCCGTGGGAGCTCTGCTGCAGAACAGGGCCCTGGAGGCCAGTGTGGTCCCAACCAGGCCAGGTGAGTTGGAGTGAGCATCTCAACTATCGAATGACAGAGTCAGAGGGGGCCACTGTTGGCTTTGGGATTTGCTGGCAGTCAGCAAAAGCTATGACATCCAGAGTTGCTTTGGGATATAAAGATATGTGGGTTTGTTTGAGGTTAAAACTTATTTGCCAAGAAAGGATATTTCCTAATTTACCAGGATTAGACAACTCTGACAATGTACAAAGTCAGATCTGATTACAACAGCGGGGTCTAGAACCAATATTCTCTGGTAAAATTAAAAAGAGATTAAGGATAGGAGATGGCAGTGTGCCAGGTTTTGTGTTGAAAATAAGGGAAGAAAATGAAATCACTGTCTCAGAGAGACATCCGTACTCCCACGTTCAGTACGGCATTTTTCAAATAGCCAAGCTAGAGAAACAACTGACGTGCCCGTTGATGGATGAATGGCTAAAGGTGGGGTGTATATTATTCAGCAATAAAAAGAAAAGGAGGGCTTCCCCGGTGGCGCAGCGGTTGAGAGTCCGCCTGCCGATGCAGGGGACGTGGGTTCGTGCCCCGGTCCGGGAAGATCCCACATGCCGCGGAGTGGCTGGGCCCGTGAGCCGTGGCCGCTGAGCCTGCGCGTCCGGAGCCTGTGCTCCGCAGCGGGAGAGGCCACAACAGTGAGAGGCCTGCGTACCACCAAAAAAAATAAAAATAAAATAAATAAATAAATAAATAAAATGATAGAAGAATAATCACCAGGGCTTCCCTGGTGGCGCAGTGGTTGAGAGTCCGCCTGCCGATGCAGAGGACACGGGTTCATGCCCCGGTCCAGGAAGATCCCACATGCCGCAGAGCGGCTGGGCCCGTGAGCCACGGCCGCTGAGCCTGCGCGTCCGGAGCCTGTGCTCCGCAGCGGGAGAGGCCACAACAGTGAGAGGCCCACGTACCGCAAAAAAAAAAAAAGGGAAATCCTTCCATTTTCGACAATATGGATAAACCTGGAGGGCATTATGCCAAGTGAAATAAGTCAGAGAGAAGCAGGACAAATACCGTATGGCCTCACTTCTGTGTGGGACCTTAGAAAGTTAAACTCATAAAAACAGAGAATAGAATGCTGGTTGCCATGGGTGGAGGGTAGGGTGGGAGAAATGGGGAGATGTTGGTCAAAGGGTACAAACTTCCAGTAATAAGATGAGTAAGTTCTGGAGATCTAAAGTACAGCATGGGGACTCTAGTTAACAATACTGTATTACATACTTAAAAACTGCTAAGAGAGTAGCTCTTAAATGTTCTCACCACATACACACAAAAGTAACTATGTGAGGTGATGGGTGTGTTAACTAGTCTTATTGTGGTAATCATTTTGCAATATATACATGTATCATGTTGTACACCTTAAACTAATACATTATGTTCAATTAGATCTCAGTAAGGCGGGAAAAAAAGAAAAAAGGGAAGAATTTCCTTCCTAGAATGAAATAATTTCTTCAAAGTAGCGAAAAGGTATGACCACCATTATAGTACTTACTATATGCTTGACCCATTTCATTTAATCTTCACAGTAATCCTCCAAATGTTTTAATCTATGGAAAGGGAAACTGAGGCTCAGTTAAGGCACACAATTTGTAAACAGCAGAGCTGGATTAGATATCTACTGTGCTTTCTCTCTTCATTGAGCTGCATTAGTAATAATGCACATTCTTCTTTATGATCAGCATGTACTATGAAGGCAATATGAATTAATTCATGATCATATTGGCCCACCTGGTCACAAGTCTTATTTTGAAGGTATTATCAGAACCAGAATAAGAGTGCCAATTTCACAGTCAAAGTAATAATAGCACTAGAAATTTTTATCATTAGTTTTTAAATTCCTCATGAGTTGCTGCTTATCATGGGCTTAAAAATTGAATTTATATTTAAAAAATTTCCCCACAGCCATCTAAACTCAAATCATTAGTTTTTTCCTGATCTGTAAAAACGTAACAATGGGGTAGGTTTTAGTTTTCACTCAGAAAAAGAATAATTCAGGGCTTCCTTGGTGGCGCAGTGGTTGGGAGTCCGCCTGCCGATGCAGGGGACGCAGGTTCATGCCCCGGTCCAGGAAGATCCCACACGCCGTGGAGCGGCTGGACCCGTGAGCCATGGCCGCTGAGCCTGCGCGTCCGGGGCCTGTGCTCCGCAACGGGAGAGGCCACAACAGCGAGAGGCCCGCATACTGCAAAGGGAAAAAAAAAAAAAAAATTCAAATTATATATGTGTTCTTTCGGTAAAAACTTCCACTAATAAGCTTTTTTTCTAAAGTGTAACAATTAGTGTCCTTCAGAAAAGACAGTTTCTACTGGAGCTTCTTATTTTTTCAACGAATGTATTATAATGCTTCCCTTCCAGTGGAAAACATCTTTTTGATTTTGAGGTTGAAGCTTATTTGCCAAGAGGGAATATTTCTTAATTCATCGGGATTAGACAACTCTGACAGTGTGCCAAGTCAAATCTTAGTACAGCCTCGGAGTCCAGGACTTTCATTCCCCACTCTAGTAAACCTGGAAGGAGACTGGGAATCGGGGGAAACAGGCGTAGTGTTGAAAATAGGGGAAGAGTTTCCTTCTGTGAACTAAATAATTTCTTTAAAGCAGCAGCAAGGCACCAGTGGAAAGGTCCTGAATTAGGGCTTAGCGGCCCCGTGTCCCAGTATGTGGCATTAAGCGGGACACTACAAAGACACCATTCTGATACACTAGGAAACAGAGGAGTAGGCCAGCAGATCTAAGCAAAATGGTATTATATTTGTTCCTGACTAGTTAACGGTGGTTTATAACTACTGTGATGTTGCTAAGTAAAAGGCAGAGTCCAGCAGGGCCCACACTAGGTTCTGTGCCACCACTTGACCTCGCCGTCCACTGTCTCCTCTCAGTCCAGCTCCAGCGGCCTCTGTTGCTCCTGCTCACTCCTGGCTCAGGGCCTTTGCACTGGCTTCCCCCTCTACTGAAAACCAAAACCCTCCCTCACTAATCTGCACTGCTGTCTCCCTCCCTCCAGTTCTCTGCTGAGTGTCCTCTTCCCAGTGCACCTCACCCCCATCCTCTGTATTTAGAAGTGATCAAGGCCTCCATAATTCTCTTTGTAGTTGTTCAAAATGGCATTTATCATCATCTAATATTCATTACAGGTTTGTTTATCTCCTTCTTGTCCCCCCAACCCCAGTAAAAGGGATGTAAGTTTCAAGAAGGCAGGGATCTGTCTGCTTGGTCTATTTTGTATTGTGCTGCTGTATCCCTAGCTGTTAGAATTGTTCACGGCAGTTATGAAGTGCTTCGTAAATACTTTTTGAATGAAATATGTTGGAGAAAAGTGGGTATCTTGAGTCTGTAGTTTCTCACTTAGATTACTGGCATGTGATAGAATTGTCCTGTTAATTAGCTTTAAGAGGTAACTTTTTGTTTTATTTCAGGCTTAAGATGCTTTTTCAATTTAATTTCTATTCTTTCCTGTGGCCTCACCTATTTACATTTAAAATTAAAATTGTCAGGGTTAGTGTGCCTTTAAATTAGGCGCATTTCATTTGGAGCCATTCTGGGGAGGAAGCAGAAGTCTACTGAGGGGAGGTTACTTTTCAAAACTCTTTAAGGCTTGGAGAAAAGCACTGAGTCCCTCTCGCTAACGTAAACAGGCCCTTGTGTGAATCAGATTCACATCTGCTGGCCATTGTTTTTGTTCTGGTCAGTATTAATCTATTTGTAATATGAGGGTCTGTTAAAAATTGTTGTTGGTCTTGCTGTTTCTACATTGACAGTCGATAGTTAGGCTACTTGGTGTCACTCGCCTTCCACATAAATTCTTTACTATCTTCATCTAGCTGGTAGTTAGCCCTCTAAAACTCTGGCTATCGTTCTTCAACTCTCTTGAGTAAAATAAGCATTTAGAATCTCTCATTTATAACATTTTGTTCTGAATTCACAGTCGGGAAATGTGTGTCAGGCACAATCCTTATCCATCGCAGAGTCTTCTAAGAAGTTTTGTATGTACAGGAAAATCTCTGCCCAAGAGAACATGTGATGTGACATGAAGTTGATACACAGCTGCCATGGATGTTCAAAAGGATTCATTTCACTCAGCACATAGTTATTTTGTATGGTTGTTTCTTACACCTAGGGATTCTTTAAAAAGTCTAGGGGGAGAGGTAGTCAATAATTATTAATATCTAATATTTAACAGTGGGATATAAAAGTTCTAAGGGAATCAGGAGATCAGCTTTGCTGAGGAGGCTTTATGGAGGAGGTGACAGTCTGAGAGAGAGGAAGCTTCATAGAGGTAGAGGCATTTGGGATGAGCTTTCAGGATGAGCGACATTTTTTTTTTAACTCAGCCTCAGTTTCTTTTTTTTTGTTTTTAATTTATTTAGTTGTTCTGGGTCTTAGTTGAGGCAGGAGGGCTTCTTAGTTGTGGCTTGCCAGCTCCTTAGTTGCAGCAGGCAGGCTCCTTAGTTGCGGCTCGCCGGCTCCTTAGGTAAAGCACGTGGGCTCCTTAGTGTGGCATGTGAACTCTTAGTTGCGGCATGCATGCGGGATCTAGTTCCCTGACCAGGGATTGAACCCAGGCCCCCTTATTGGGAGCACAGAGTCTTCTTGTTTTTTTTTCCTTACTATTTTTTTTTTAACATCTTTATTGGAGTATAATTGTTTTACAATGGTGTGTTAGTTTCTGCTGTATAACAAAGTGAATCAGCTATACATATATCCCCATATTTCCTCCCTCTTGCGTCTCCCTCCCACCCTCCCTATCCCACCCCTCTAAGTGGTCACACAGCACCGAGCTGATCTCCCTGTGCTATGCGGCTGCTTCCCACTAGCTAGCTGTTTTACATTTGGTAGTGTATACATGTCCATGCCATTCTCTCACTTTGTCCCAGCTTACCCTTCCCCCTCCCCGTGTCCTCAAGTCCATTCTCGACGTCTGCATCTTTATTCCTGTCCTGCCCCTAGGTTCTTCATAACCATTTTTCTTTTTGTAGATTCCATATGTGTGTGTTAGCATACGGTGTTTGTTTTTCTCTTTCTGACTTACTTCACTCTGTATGACAGACTCTAGGTCCATCCACCTCACTACAAATAACTCAATTTTGTTTCTTTTTATGGCTGAGTAATGTTCCATTGTATATATGTGCCACATCTTTTTTATCTATTCATGGGAGCATGGAGTCTTATCCATTTCACCACCAGGGAAGTCCCAGGATGAGCTAGATTTTGACCAGTGGAGAAAAGTTGCAGAAGCAATGAACAAAGATATGGAAATAAGAATGCAGAGGACATACTCTGAAAACAAATGGCCCATTTGGCCAAAGCACAGAGAAGAACTGGTGTTAAAGTTAGAATGGAAGGCTGGCACTAGAGCAAGGAGGGCCATAAATGTTTGGTGAGACGTCCAGACTATATGTGATTAACGCTGATGCTGTTGTCACATCCCCAGGCATGTACATCTGTGTAAGGTAGACTATTATGATGACTTAGAAACCTCTTGGTGTGCTAGACACTTTAAGTTAGTCTGCAAAAATGTCTCTTGAGAAAGAGCGTTTTTTTTAATTGCCATGTAAGAAGTTAATGCTTACTGTAGAAGATATTGGAAAATGGTATAAAGAAATGGTATAAACGGTATAAAGAAAAAGTGTAAAGAAACTTTAAAGCGTTCATAATTCCACACCCTGTTAACGTTGATATCTCTTTTCATTTTTTCTCTTTATACTCCTTTTTTGCTTTCCTTTTATCAAAGCTAGGGTCATGTAGTCTGTGTACACTTCCTGATTTTTTTTCACTAACAAACTTTGAACATTTCCGTATGGCAAAGAGTTTCTTTAAAAGCATGGTATCATATCACAAAAATACAGTGTAACTTGTTTATCTGTTTCCCTGACTTGAATAGGTAGGTTGTTTCTACTTTTTTGCTGTACTGAATATCCCTTCTTCACAGAGAGTAGCCCATGCTTAATTGTGCACTCTTCTAAGCTCTTCATATATTAATCTTCATTAATCCTCATTTAATTCTCAAAAGTAACACAGGGGAGTAGACATATTATTCATATCCCTAGTTTACAGGTGAGGCAAGCGCAGAGAGGAAAAGCAACTTGCACAGTAATTTTCAATAGGAAATGGTAGAGCCAAGCAAATCTTTATGTACTTTGGGAAAACTGGGTCAAAAAATATAAAGATTAAGGAGATAATTATATAAACATATTTATATATTATTATATATTACATTATTTAGTACATATTATATACTAGTATATATTATATATTACTTAGTAGGTATATATTGTTTAGTAGATATATGTTAGGAAATTGTTTTAGAAAAAAGCTGTGGCTCTTCCTGCATTCTCACGAAGATTCTAATGTTCAGGTGGGAACTGAGTTTATAGCCTAGTCAGCAAGTATCTACATGGCTATTTTCTCAAGGATTTTGATATAAGAGTGACAGATTTACAGGGAAGGTACCTCTGGGCAGCAGCTTCTCCAGCACCTTTATACAGAGAGACTAAGATCACTGTGAAAATGTAGTTCTGGGTTCTAGAGCTGCATTGCTTCATATATTTAGTGAATTGCCTATAAAGTTTTGTAGGTGTAGGTTCTGCTTTGGTTTCTGGAGCCAGTGGATTTGATCAGGTTAAGCATCTTCCCCTGCACTAGCCTCCCCTCCTTACCTAACCTAATTGCGTAGCAAGTGTAATGAGTTTTGAAGGGTCAGTTGCTGATGCCTTGGAAAAAAGAAAACTTGTAGATCTTTGGGTAATATGAACACCGAGTTCTTTCTATCCTGTGTTCTTTGATATTGATTCACAATTTCCTTGGATTGTTTGGTTATTCCCCCTTCATAAAACACTGATTAGATAGAAAGGGGGCCTCTAGGACAGAGAGCACTAATTCTTGTTGGTTTTTTTTTTTAATGATTTCCTTGAAAATCCCGTCCCATACATTACCATGTGGTCCTTTAAAACAGACTATGGTATGGCATGCCTTATATCCATAATAAACTCCTACATCTTCATACCTAGCGGTGCTGCTGGGCACGAAGGAAAAGAGTCCTGTTTGGGGACTGAGTCCATCACTGTGTAAATAACGCCTGGGAGGGAAGGGATCTCACGCTTCCATAAGGCTTATCAAAGCCTTTCTAGCATGAAAGCAGGCAAAGAATTGTGAAGACATGACATACTCAGGATACATTTTGAAAGCCAGGGCAGTAGTGG
>RJWK010066467.1:0-11819 GCA_004363435.1 Platanista minor | reverse complement strand
CTTCTTCTTCTTCTTCTTCTTCTTCTTCTTCTTCTTCTTCCTCTTCTTCTTCTTCTTCTCCTCCTCCTCCTCCTCCTCCTCCTCCTCCTCTTCCTTCTTCTTCTTCTCATTCTTGGGAAAAGTATAGTATAAACTCATCATACAAAAAAGTACGTACGATCACAGGAAAATTATTATACAAATAGATTTTGGCCTGTCTGGTCCTTTATCTTTTACTTGCAAAGGATGGCCCAGAAGATGCTTGTTGCTATCTGTGTCAAGTAGAATCTCTAACTTTATGTAACTTCTCTCCCTCTTAACCATGGCAAGGGGCCAAATATCCTCTTGCTTAGAGTTTTAAATTGATTTGTTTTTCTAGTATATGTTCCAAAGTACATCTTGTTATAGATAAATTTTACATAACAACATTGTATGTGAAAATAGGCCCTGAGTTTGAATTTCTTGTGTTGCTTTAGTATCAGCAGGAAGCTTTGAAGGGATGGAGATTTCACCTGGAGCTACTTTGAGCTCACTACCACTCACCATAATACACAATACAAAAAAAATCTATGCTGAGGACAACAAAAAGGAAGGGTCCCATTACCATCTGTGGCTATTTCAGGCTGCTCTGTTCTTGATGCTTAATGTGATGGTAGTGGCAGCCCAAATGGGCACACCATTTCACAGCCTTTTCAGAGGTCACATAATTTGTACCACACAATGTCATGAAAATTTTAACAGTATGTTTTCACTCCAGTGATAATGGCCATGGCTGAAATGTACTCAACACCAGCCCTGGGCTCCTGAAGAGGTGAGAATTTATCTTTACATAATTCCTCACCCTCAATGTTTGACTTCCAAGACTCTCTTTACTACTCTGTTTTCTAGCATGAGCACAAAGTAATCAGACAAAAGAATACATGCTTTTCTTCATCTTTTTATTTCTTCTCTTGTGGTTTGATGATTTTCTTTAGTAGTATACTTGTGTTCCTTTCTTCGTAGTTTTTGTGTATTTATTGAAGGTTTTGAATTTGTAGTTACCTTGGGATTCACCTATGTTGAACTATAACTATATGTACTTGTTTTATGTTGGCAGTCATTTAAGTTCTAACACATTCTAAAAGATCTACATTTTTAGTTTCCTCCCCCTATTTTGTGTTTTTGATGGTATATTTTACATCTTCATGTTTCTCCCTTAACTATTTATTGTAGTCATAGGTGCTTTTTATAATTTTTTTTTCTTTTCTCTTCATACTGCCTTATTTAAGCCATTGTTCCTCCATCCTTAATATATATATTTTTTTCTAGTGGGATTTCTCTTTCCTATTGATTCTTACTTCTTTTCCAGTTAGAGAAGACACACAAGATAAGGATGTCCACTATTGCCACTTCTATTCAACATAGTATTGGAAGCAGTAGCCACAGCAATCAGACCAGAAAAAGAAATAAAAGCTATCCAAATTGGATGGAAAGAAGTAAACCTGTCATTATTTGCAGATTACATGATGCTCTACATAGAGATCCCTAAAGTCTCCACACAAAATCTATTAGAACTAATAAATGAATTCAGTAAAGTTTAAGGATGCAGGATTAATATACAAAAAACTGTTGCTTTGCTATGCACTGATAATGAGCTACCAGAAAGGAAAAGTAAAAAAAACAACAAAAAAAATGAAACAAAACAAAAACAATCTTGTTAAAATTCCATCAAAAAGAGTAAAGTGCTTAGTAATACACTTAAATAAGGAGGTGAAGACCTATACTCTGAAAACTATAACAAACATTGATAAAGGAAACTGAAGATGATACGGAAAATGGAAAGATAATCTGTGCTCTTGGATTAGAAGAATTAATATTGTTAAAATGACTATACTACCCAAATCAATATATAGATTCAATGTAATCCGTATCAAAATACCCATGACATCTTTTCACAGAACTAGAACAACCAATCCTAAAATTTCTATGGAAGCACAAAAGACTCTGAATTGCCAAAGCAATTTTTAGAAAAAAGAGCACAGTATGAGAAAGTGGAGAAAAATCATTACATTATAACTAAGAGTGGAATAAGTAGCAGCTTGCCAATCCTAGATCAGTTTCCAAAAGGCTGACATCAAGGGGGTCATCTGGGTAAGATGGCATTAGTGGGAGTGTGCATGACTCATTGGGTAAGTAACACATTGCAAGGTGGAGAGGATCAAAGAAGATCGAGATCATCAAAGAAAGTATTGATTTGGGGTTATAGGTTAGAAATAAGGATGATAGGGAAAAAAATTAGAAGCAAACATTTATTTTCTTATAAATGAGGAAATTGAGAAAAGATAGAGTTGGTATCATTGGCTGCATAGATTAGCAAGACATTCAGACACTTTTGCTCTCTAGGTCTCAGTACAAGGACAATGTTCACCATTTTCTATCTTTTCTCTCCCATCTGGTGCCAAAGCAAACCGGCAACCTCTGCTGGAATGAATTTGAGTTCAAATAAAGGATTGGGTAAGAAAAGAGATGTATTTTATAACTGCCACATAACAAAGAGCTCTTTAAAAAGAACATCTATTCCCTACCATGTACTATTTGTTTTTATTTTAATAATACTTGTCCCAAATTCCATAACAACACACAGATTGTGTTCACAGGTGTTGTGTCTCCTAACCCTCTCAGTAGCCCTACATAGGTGAGGGTATGGGGGAGATGACCCTGGTGAAATATGAAATGGTTCTACAGCAAGTAGGTGGCACTGTCCAGACTTGACCATGACCATGAGTGTCCTAAGACCAGTGCTCCTTGAGCCTAAGCAGCTTGTGAAATCTCACCTCATCATGGACTCACAAACACCATAAACATGGAAAAACAAAACAAAACAGAACAAAAACCTCTATATTTCATGTCAAATTTATACATTTTACTAGATACACTGCATTTCTGATGTAAAACCTTGGTTGTGAATACATTCCACGTGATAAAGAAGATATCTAAAATATAACATTTCTTTATGAAAATAGCTGAGCCTGTAAGATCAAAGGCAATAATGTTAATTGAGGAACATTTTTTTGTATGATCCGCTGGTAAACACATATTTTTTGTGTTCTTGTCTCTTTAAAGCTTATACTTTAAAAACAAAAATTTTTTGTTATACCCATTATGTTAATATCTTAAGAATTTTCAACAATTTAAATATTTTGGGGATCCTTTCTTAAATTAAATATATTCTCTCTGAAAGTTGGTGTGTGAGAGAAAATAAAGTGGAAAAAAGAGAAATGTTAACACCAGGAGAGAAGACATAATTAAGACTTAATCACAGAGCAAATTTTATAGAGGAAAGTCTATAACACTTATGACATCTACATTAATACAAAGTAACTTCCATTTTAATACATGTTGTTACAATATGTACAAAACAAATTAATAAATCTTGGCATATCATTTTAAAGTGCGAACAGAATAATGAATTTTAGTGAATGCCAGTTTTGTGGTATTGATGGTAATTGTACATTTCCTCATCTGCTTATGAAAAATTAGATAATTTTATCCAGCTTGCAAGTAATTTTTCTTTTTACACCATGCAACTGGAGTGGTCTGGCCATTCTGTTCTCTCAGACTATTCTGTGGGAACCATTGGTTGGAATGTCTAGACACCTTTAAACCTTGTAGAACTTCCTGACTGGAAAGAACCATGACAGTCATTTTATACACATCCTTGGCAATGAGAGAGCTTTGCTGGACCTCCTTTGCACTGCTCTCAACTCAATAAGCAGCAATTTTCCATTTAATTTTGTACCTTCTTTACCTTTTGTTTAGAACTAAGGTTAAAGGTGGGTTCCTTTGTTAAATACAAGGTAAAAGGTCCAATGTGTATATTGTATTGTCATTTACCCTCACAAATATCTGAGCATGCTTAATATTCAAGTTCTAAATAATCAAATAGAATAGCTCAGTGACAATTTGTTTACATAAAATGTCTTTTTTTGGTTTTGCTTCCTTTATCATTAAACAACTATCTTTTGAGTGTCTGCTAAATGCTAGGAATATAGCAGTCAGTTAAAATCAGGGTTAAGCTTTGACTTCCACTTATAACGTAGAAAGGAGTACAGAGCTTTGCTTCAACCCTAATGAGGAGAAGAAGGCAGTCAATCTACTAAATTTCATTTAAGAGAGATGATTCGCAACTCAACCAAGGAAACAAAATCCCATAGAGAAACAAATCCGTCAAACAAGAGGCAAACAAACTAGCTCTTTTCCTTTGGTGGAGCACAGAAGGAAGGGGTGGCCCCATTTTAAGTGGATATCGAGAACTTAGATATCATTGTAAAGAATTCTTCTAGACTCAGTGCTGGCTGCTATGTTAGTTTGGAGTAACTGCCCACACCCCACCCCGAAACAAGCAATGTTTGCATTCACTTGCAGTCATTTTTCCATAGACCTTAATTGTGGACACATATGAGAAATCTAGGAATGGCAAGAGGATGGTGCAGGTATGCAGGAGGTAAACAGGGGGCTCCTGGAAGACAGGTGTAAAGCCTGCCTACAGGTACAGAACAGTTTACTTCCACATTTCTAAGAAAGTTTCTCAGTTCATTCACAGTCTGGAAATTATTTTCCCACAAAGTTGTGACATGAGTAGAACACTTATTACTGTAGACACCATGGAGTTAGGATGAAAATACATCCACAGATTTCATGTCCAATCAACCACTTAAATCTCATCCTTCACCCCAAATTGTCCAAAAGATCCCAGAGGATTGACACAGTGAAGGAGGTCTTTCTTTATATCTACCCTCAAGCAATGGTGGTACCAGATTCGTGTGAACAGTTTAGGTTTCTGCTGTCTCAATGTCAGGCATGTGGACTCCTCAAGGGCATCTTACTGACCCAGGTAGCTGCTCAGGCCATCCAGTTACCTTAAGAGGAACATAATCCTTTTATCATTCCTCAATTTGGGACTCTGGTTTTATCACCGCTCCTTTACCCACTGATGAGGGGAACATTCCTGACCTAGAGTAATGGGAATGGGTGAACACTCAACACTGGACAGATGAGGATGACAGAGTTTATTGGTGACATGTACTCACAGTCCAGGGAAGGACAGGGCACACAAGTCGGGACCTCAAGAAGGTTGCACTTGGGACAGAGTGAAGCAGGAAGCGCTTCAGGGGGGCAAAAGCTTTGTAGTAACAATGGGGTGAGGTGCCCCCATGATTGACTTGTTGGGATAATCCCCTGGGCTGGCAGGGAACTGACACCACTGCTCAAATATAAACAGGAGGTGCTCCTGGTCCTCTCAGTAAGCAGGGTGGTCTGTCTGGAAACTATCCACTGGAGCAAGTGAGGAAGGACTTTGTGGTGAGAACAGTCATATCAAGTGTAGCGGAGATCAAGGCAGCACAGAATATGGGCCTTTTATTTTAGGTCCTTAATCACTGGTGCCCAAGGTTTCAGGGGTAACAAACCATCTCTTAATGTTGAGTCAGGAGTCATTGTCAAATTTGTCACCTTCTGACGCAGAATCTATGTCTCCTTCCCTCCATCCTGTGTACTACTTATGCCTTGGAAAACATTTCTTCTAAAACTTGAAAAATCCCATATTCCTCTTTCTCAAATAGTGGGATCCAGCCCACTGTTCCCACTTACCCTGGGGGACTCTACTCACCTGTCTTGAGGAGGCCACAACCATATCAACTCATGTGATTTGAATTGTCCTCAGTTAATTTCAAAGGGTTCACACCTATCCCTCTGACATGACCAAATTCAAAATTGAAGAATTTCTGCATTTCTCTTGCTAGAGAAGGAAGTTAAACCACTGTGTGTAGGTCATTCCATCCATATGATTCTCACTTACTAATGAAGAAACAGGGCATAAAAATAGAGGGGGCATTACAAGATAATCCTGCTATTAAAAGTTAAAGCCACTGTAAGTTTTGATATCTTTCTACTTTTGTACATATCAGTCAATAATCCTAAATCACAAGTGCACACCTTACACACTCTCATAGTTACTTCATGCATCATCTATCCATTGCTCTGTAGCACATCAAAAATAAATCTTAGTTAAAAACAACCATTTTATTTGCTTAGGTGTTTCTAGATTAGAAATATAGGATGGGATTTTCTGGAGAGTTTGTTGGCTGATGTCACTTGGGGTCACACATCTGGTTGCTCATTTGAGACTAGATGGTCCACGATGGCTTCATGCACCTGTTAGGGGTTGGTGCTGGCTGTTGATGGGTCATGTGTCTCCAGAAAAATAGCCTGGATTTCTTTACATGGTGGACTGGTTTCAAGAGCTAGAAGTTTCAAAGACCCTTGTTGCCTATGCCTGGTGGTTATGTAACATTTCTTTCAAGCCCAACGTCTAGACTAAATTCAAGGGTTGAGAAGACAGACACTGCTGCTTTATGTGGGTGACACTTGATTTACTACATTTAATTTCTGTGAAACACAGTTTTACAACTAATTGGTAAAGAGTTATTCTATCCAAAAGATACAGTAGATGTTCTGCTGTTATTTCATTAAATATCCATAAACCAGGAGCTCATTTCAAACTCAACAGATTTTTTAAAATTAAATGTTGATCTCTTCAAATATTTAATGTAACATCTTAATAAATAAAAGATTATAGTCCTTATTCCACAAAGGGACCTATCACAGTTTTCTAGCTAGTTCTGCTTTTATTTTTATATTGCCCATCTGGCAAGTGTCTGTCTGAGTACTTTAGAAGCCAGAACAAAGTTAAATTTAAATAGACGGAAACCCAAGAATACCGCCAAGTCCCAGAGACAGGATTCCTTTTCAGCGAGAGGGGGCAGGGCAGTACAGCTTTTAAAACTGTCTTTTGAGTCTGAAAAATCTAAGCTTTCTTGATCATCCTGAAATTAATTCATCCTGTGATCTTGACACCATTTGATGACCTTGGTTTCTTCATTGGAATGTGTGTAAAGATGGCAATATGACTGCTTATTGAGGGGTTTAGGTAAGACATTTATGAACTATGAAAATTTCAGGATTTTGCACTTCAGGTGTTGGAAGAGTTCTGATGGACTTGTGCTGCAGGCCTGGGAGACTCCAAGCACCCTTCTCTCAGGGACTTGTTTTCACAACTGGGAGTCTAAGCCCCTTTCAATTCTCCTGGATTTTACTTTAATCCCAAGAATGCACTTTGCCCCTGGAAGAGAAGTTTGCTTCAAAGCAGCAGGAGGATGACTGAATCAGGAGGGAGGCCTTCTCCCCGCCATCCCACGATACTGCTAGAATAGAGACCAGGCCAGAAACTCGGAAAGCTTCCAATCATCACAGGTGGGAAACTCCTAGTCCAGGAGCGGCCGAGGTGCCTCTCGGATCCCACTAGACATCTGCTCTCCCAGAATCCAGAATTACTTTTTCCCAGTGCTCTTTGTGATGAAAGGTCACATAATGCTTTTTATATCACTTTTCATGTTAATGAAATAGTAGAAATTGTAAAGTACTTTTTCGCAGCACATGAACATTACATTTAGGCATCTGGTCTCCTTAGGCTCGTCTTGGCTGTGGCAGTTCCTCAGACTCTCCATGACCTTGACAGTCGTGAGGAGCACTGGTTATGTGTCTTATACAGCTCCTCTCAATTGGGATTTGGCTGATGGTTTTCTCATGATTGGTCTGGGGTTATGGGCTTTAGGCCACGGAGGTAAAGTGCCATCTCATCACATCATATCAGCGGTCCATGCGCTCACTGTGACTTTTCACAGCTGGTGTTGACCTTGATCAACTGGCTGAGGTCATGTGTGTCGAGCTGCTGTCAAGTTCCCCTGGCCCATACTGTACTGTTTGGAGCTGAGTCACGAAAGGCATCCCATACTTAGGGAGTGGGAATTTATGCTCTAGCTTCTGAGAGTGGAATATGTACACAAATTAAAGGGAATTCTCCTACATTGGGAGAAATTATGTTTTCTCCTTTCCATCCTTTTTTAGGATAAAATAAAAACTGTTGTGCCAAAGAAAGCCAGCGATGGTGTGGTCCTGCCCACCTCTGCGAGCTCATTTCCCTCCACTCTGCCCATTCTTGCTGTTCTGTGCTCTTTTGGTCTTTTGATGCTGCGTTCATGCTAAGCTCATCCCACCTCAGGGCTCCAATGCCAGCTGGTCCCCCTCTGAACACTCTGCTCTACCTCGGCGAGGCTGGGTCAGGCCAGGCTAGCTACCCCAACATGCTCCAGCAGGTCACAATTCAACCATATGCACATATTTCCAAAGCCACCATTTGCTTGAAATTCAGAGAAGATGTTATCTATCCTCAGAAGAGCTTTCTGAAACATATTATACTTGATTTTCTTTGGTTTGTCATTTCTGTTATCTCTAGATTCTGTGTGAAAATGTGTTCCTTGCTTCTTACTTAATGCATGAAACTGGGATATTCATGAGTCAATTGAAAATCACTCAACCATAGATATTTTTTTTTTGTGGTCATACAATATTGAACTTTGGGGAAAGAACTAAATCTAATCCCCCCAAAGATTGGCATTAAAATGAGTTAATTAACATATAATGTAAGTGCTATATTAGTCATATCTGTGATTTTTATCAGTTACATGTAATTTTATTTACTTACAGAAACATTTAACAAGGAATTAGAAATTGCACATCATTTTACCAGCCTATGACAATCATCTTAAATAAGATTATATGTATTCTTCCAGGCCCATTTTCTATCCACATTTTTGCACTAAGTTGAAGAAAAAGAAATACAGTCCAGAGCAATTTTATTCCATTTACAAAGTGCAGTAGACAAGATGGAGTTATCTACCCAGGACCACTGCTCCCTCTGGGGACACCCACCTCCAGCACCAAGCTCTGGCTATTTGAAAATCTTCCTTTTACAGTCAGACCTTCAGGAAAATGCATTTCCAAATCACTAATTCATTTTTTTTTTAATGGTGAGTGATTAGATCATTTATTTTAATCTGACACTTGGACAAGATATTTGTTTGTTTACTTATTCATCTGTTACTAGATGCTTTGAATTCCTAAAAAGCTCCTAAGAAGACACGATGGAGTTATGAGAATTTACTCAAGATTCTAGCAGCAAAACCCTGGAGGATTATCTTCTCTATTTAGAAATTTAGAAGAGTTGGTGGCCAGCATTTACAAGCCAGGCTCTATATTATACCAAGTAAAATTCTCAGGTCTAATTTCACTCTACTCTATTGATGTAGATAAATGCAAAATCTATACAATGTTAAGGAAATTTCTCAGATTCTTATTAGAAAGTCACTATTACAAATATAGTAATGTTTCTATTGAAAATAGGTAATTTTCATTGTCCAAGACAATGATGGACAAATGATGGTAGATGAATTTCCTTGATGACCACGTGTGCTTGATTCTGGAGGTGCTGAGCTGGTGCTTTCTTTGCGTACCTGAGCATCGAATGAGCTATTAAGGTACAGAGATTGAGGCTCCCTCGTGAGTGGTAAACAGGGCTGTGGACAAAGGTTTCCTTGCTAAGATAAAATGAGCATGGGACAGGATGAAAAGTTCAAAGCATGATGGATGGGCCGTCCCCACTGAAGGTCACACGACCAGGGAGAATCAGCCACTTAAAATGTATTAGACAAAGTAGTGGAAAATAACAATGCTTTCTCTTTGTGAGTTTCGCTGGAGGATGGATGTGCCTAATGAGAGGAGGTGACACTGAGTCTTTATCATTGGCCTCTGAGCTGGGGACAGTGGTGATGCCAAGTGATGCCACATCACTTGGCCAAGAGTGATGTGGACCCCAGGCAAGAGGCTGCAGGACTTCTGGGCCTCACGTGTGTGTGTGTACCATTGTCATCACTGTTATTGATGTAGGTGCTGTTACATCCTGAAGGAAACTGAAATCAGCAAACAGTCAGACCCACAAGCCAACTAGGCAAAAAATGGAACCAGTAAAGTGACAAAAATCTGGTCCACGGTGGTGGCTTGAAAGTCCAAACAGCTCATGCATGAGCAAAAGTGGATTGGGTTTTTTATATACTTGTCATTTCTCCTGGTCACATTCGAACTGCTCAGAATCTGGAGTAATTGCCAACTTAGCGTTCTCGCAATGCGGAGTAGAAGCAGAATGAGTGCAGGTCTTGGGGCTGAAGGAAATGAGGATTTCACTTAGAAGAGATGTTTCACCTTGACATCCCCAAACTGTGAATGCCAAGGTTTCAGAGCCTCCAGCTGCAGACTGGAAGGGTGAGAAATGTTGGAGATTGAGATCTTCTAGCCACCGTTTCTAATTATGTTTGGAGAATTGGCATTAAAAAATCCAAAAAGGTTTGAGTTCAGTGAAAGGCTGATATTATTTACTAATGGAAAAGTAAATTGTGGCAGCTTTAATGCAAAAGTAATTGCATCTATACACTGAAATGACACCATTCTTACAAAGTAGTTTCTCATCTGTTTTGAAATGTTTTTGGTCGCAGCAATGGCTCACACACACAACCAAGTGGAAACATTTATCTATGAAAAATTGATGCTGAAAAGCCTAATAGATATGTTTCTGACTCATTCTAAGTTGGTTTTAATTATGGGTGGTAATTGTTTCTACTTTCTGCCATCCTTCTCAGGTGTAGCCGAGGATCTGTGAAATGCTCTTTATATAATCTCAGCAAGGCTAAGAGATGCAGAGATTGTCCTGGTAAAAGTTAACGTGAGCAACAGGAAGCAGCAGAACTATATGGAGATGGATCAAAAGGGAGGGGTGAGAAGGAGGAGAAAACACATCCCAGAACATGTGCCCAGGAGGAGGAAGCAGGCCCCTGGACCTAGAGTCCCTGGCACTTCGTTATGGTACCTGACAGCGGGTAGGAATTCCATACATGTTTATGGGATTGAAAGGCAAGGAAGGGCTAAGGTCAACGACTTCTTCAGCCTCGACATGCTGCTAGAGAGGGTGTGCCCTGTCCAACTCCTGAGCCTTAGACAAATCATGAATGGATTTGGCTCATTCAAAGCTTCCAAGTTTTTTATGTAGGTTGAGAGTCATGATGATAAACATCATCAGAACCACCTGAGCTCAATGTTACAACTATTTGAGTCAGGAAAGCATTGTGTATAAAATGGAATTTCAGCATTTAACATTCTCCTAAAAGAAAAGTTTTTACATAATTTGAATGACAATCTGGTCAAAGAATGAGTGCTGGATTTATACATGGAATACTCTACAGTTATTATAATCAAATAAGTAACACCACCAAAGTTTTTTTGGAAATATAACAGTAAAATAACTTTAATGATGCTTACTAGTATATATGAAATGATTTTGTCCATCATAACACTTAAATTATAAATGACAATAATTTGGATCATACTATGTATGATACTATATAGGTTCTGAAATATTCCAAGTACAGGAAATTTGTAATAAGAATTTGCACATATGTTAGCTATGTCATCTAGTGAACTCATAACACATCATTACTCTTATTAAAATTTAGAGTCAAATTTGAAAGGTGAAGAAGGCAGGTGATGAAGTTGATGAGGGAAAGCAAAGACTCTCATATAAACTGTAGAAGGGTCATCTCACAGGTTGTATCATCCCCATCATGGAGAATTGTGGACAGAAACACCAGCTTTCAGATATGGCTGGGCTGGCTGTGGCCAGGCTGAGCCGAGTCCCCACTTATAAAAATAGAGGTCTGAGACAAGATGGCGGAAGAGTAAGACGCGGAGATTACCTTCCTCCCCACAGATACACCAGAAATACATCTACACGTGGAACAACTCCTGCAGAAAACCTACTGAACGCTGGCAGAAGACCTCAGACCTCCCAAAAGGCAAGAAACTCCCCACGTACCTGGGTAGGGCAAACAAAAAAACCCTAAAAACAGAGACAGAGG